>OY856414.1:92141200-92311200 GCA_963693085.1 Alisma plantago-aquatica | reverse complement strand
GTGGTGTGGAGGTGGCCATGGCGACGAGCTTGAGGCGCTGGCAGTGCGGTAGATCGTGATTGAAGGAGGAAGAAGGAGCTCCACCGAGACCTGAATTAAGTTGCCAAGTAAGCCTCATGAGGATTTGGAACTATGGCGGAGAAGAAGACGTGTCCCACAGTGGCGAGCAAACCAAGATGGAAATCTATGGCTGCGGCACTTGTGTTGTGAAGTTGTTAGAGATGGATTGGAGGCGTCGAGACTGCAGGGAGGCGCTACACAACGGCACACCACCGACCCAACAACAACGTTCATAGAAGAACGTGGGCGTCGGCTAGAGAATCGAGCCCCACCGGAGTTTCACACGAATTTAGGACACATGGCATATCACCTGGGATGGATGAAGGAACCAACATCCAAAGAAGCTTGAACGGAGCCTGGATCGGCCATCGACTGCTCACCGGAGGCTGGATTCCTTGGTGGCAGCGGCAGCCAACAGGGGCACTAGAGAGGACCGATTAGGAGGACAGAGGAGCCGATCCCTTGCTGGAGCTTTGCTCCATGGCGGCGACGTTGGGCAGAATCTCACGCCAGCGAGCCAGCGCCGAGATCACGAGGAATCACAAGAAAGTGAGGCAACCCGGCGGCAGCGGTGCTTGTTCACGGAAGAATAGGGTTGTGTCGCATGGAACCAGAGAGAGAGAGAGACCCCTGAACTGGCTGGTCCAGTTCGAACAGACCAAGAGTGCCTTGAACCAGGCCCAGTGAACCGCGACTCAGTGTAAGCCAAAAGCTGAAAGCCATGCCCTTACGGGACACGTGGCAACATTTGATTGGCTTGAAGGTAAGAAATCCTGAATGATTCTCAGATCTTGTTTAATTCGTAGAAATTAGCTCGATTATCAGAAAAATACAAATAAGATACCAAACTTCTAAGAAAAATGAGTAGAATAACATGGAACCATAAAATCAGTGTTTTGATGCTATATTTTTAGGAATATCAAGTAAGTTGTGTAATGCTTATACCATTTGTTATAAATAAAAAATGAAGACCTAAAATTATGGAAAAATTTTAGTAAGTCTATAATCATGTTTATAATGCATATGATGTAAGTTATGGTCATGATGATGTACGAAATCATGTAATTTGCTTAGAATGTCTATTTAGGGCTAATAACCCTAAATAAAATGCAATAAATGCACACATGCTCAATAAATGTTGAAATTTACAGAACGACCTTATATCAATAACTGGAAGATAATATATAAATCCGAGATCAGTTATATATACGAAATTCATGTTATATGAAGAGCACCCTTAATACATGAGATGTAACTCTAATATGGTTAATGAAAGTGACATAATGTTAAGTATGTTCACATAATAATGTGACACATGAGCATATCCAATTGATGAACCATAATCTGGAAAATGACATCAGTAAGATAATTCTAAGATAAGAATGCAAGTAATGATGCACACAACCTAATGAACTAAGCAAACCCTAATGAACACGATTAGGGTTAAGATGAGATGTAAGATGATGAGAACCTAATGGCTTATATGTGATCTTATCTTTATCAGGGTTTGACCTGGGATACATAGTTGAAATGAGGGATATCTGATGGTTAGGTTTGTCTTGATCAAGGTACGCCATTACCTCTTACTTGGCTTATTATACAATATGCTTGTGTTATATGTGTAGTAAAATACTTGGCATATGATATTGGATGAAATGAATGCTCTTGTATGATATGTTTCTTAATTTTCCATATTTATGGCTATGAACACATGAAACATAAGATATCCGATCCATTATATGATAGCACTAAATCTCTTTGGTAGAATAGTGCATTGATGGAAGTACTAAATCTCTTTGACAGAATAGTACATGTGCGCACTAAATCTCTTTGGCAGAATAGTGCATTTATGAAGTACTAAATCTCTTTGGCAGAATAGTACATGTGAGCACTAAATCTCTTTGGTAGAATAGTGCATGTGGTTGATCGACTTTTCATATAATGGAAAGTCATGCTAAAATATGTGTTCTCTGTTGTTAATGAATATCTTCGTGCAAGTATACACTTTTCTTATATTCTTATGTTACTGCCAAGTATATTAGTTTTATCTTATTACCAAGATATGATGAGAGGTAAATAAAAGACACGTAGGCGTACTCAGTACAATATTCTTGAAATATTGTGCTGACGTGTACCGCATGTAATCTTTTGTTTAGGTTGTGGTTATGCTTTGAAGATCAGGATAGTTGAGAGTTGTATGGCGAGCTAATGTACATGTGGACCTATTGTCTTAAGATCCTGTAGTTTAGTGGTAGTACATGTATATGTTAAAGTTTGTTGTTCAATATGTAATATCAAATGTTGTAACAATTCATGTTGTAATTATATGTTGAATGGTGAACATGTGTGTATGGTTTTATTATTGTTCATGTACATGTGCTACTGATTATTTCCTTATGACTGCCTCTGATTTTCTTCTTCTTAGCCTAGTGTGGGGTGTTTAAATTGGGATTCTCGCTGAGGTGAGGGTTTCAATTTAGATGTGATACATTAGATTAAGTTTTAGAAAATCTGGGGACGTCACAGTTTGCCTAGTAAAGGTATGGATATAGTTCCACGAACGCAATCACAAATTGTAAGAAAAATATGGGAGGATTTTGCTAATGCAACAAGAGGAAAAGATAAAGTTGGTGAAAGTAGTAAGAAAATAAAAGATAAGGATGTGTTACACAAGGAGAACTTGAGTAAACTCTGGCAGGAATTTGCAAAGAATGACTCCGAAGAAAACTACCAAAATATGTGTCGTGCATGGATGTTGCACTTGTTAGCAACATTCCTTTTACCAGACACTAGCTATTGTGCCCCCATTTACCTTCTACATTATTTGGATGATGTAACTGCTACAGGGTAGTTAAACTGGGCAAAGTTAGTGCACGACAACATATTCAAGAAAATGAAAGTTTTAAGTGAGAATATAAGGATGAGGAGAAGAGGGGAAACCAGCAAAAGAACATTCTACACAACTGGATGTGTAATGTGCTTGTGTGTAAGTGACACATTGCATAGTTACTTTGGTTACATTAAACAACCATATATGAACATTTAAAACACTGATTTATACTTTTCTTGTCAACACAGGTCTGGGCTTATGAGTTAACAGGGATAGAAGAGCCTACATTCCTTGAGGCAAAACCACGAATAAAAAGATGGGCAACTCCTGTTAGGATGGTGAAGGATTTTAAAAGTTTGGACAATGACAATGTAAGAATCAGTGTGGTTAAAGTGAAAATAAATATGCCAAATAATATAAAAGCTTTATAATAAATTGATAACTTTTGTGCACAGGTTTCTGCAGTGTTGAAGAAGGATGACAATGATGATTGGGAAGCTACAAAGGCAGTGAAAGATTTGCCTTATTATCTCATAGAAAATAAAGCCAAGAGCAAGGTAGTTAGTAAGAAGATACTTACATCATATAACACAAACAGAGAAGTCTCAGGAAGCTTGGAGAATAGAGTATTGATTCTTGAGGATGAGCTGAGACTACAGAAGGAAACATGCAACATAATTGCCCTAGAAGCTTTTACTGATCTAAGAGAAGAAAACGAGCAGTTGAAGAGAAGACTAGAGGAAGTTGAAGCTAAAAATAGATTACTAAGGATCCAAGCTGACAATTACAAGCATTCACAATCTGCAGCTACATCAACTCCCAATTTCATTGAGAATGAAAATTGGCATTCATGTGATTTAAGTGTAATAAGACATAAGACGCAGGATCTGAAGAAAAAGTTGTTGGAAATGGACCAACATGGACCTACCCAAGAAAGACCAAGATTGAGCAAGCTTCGACTAAGGAGAAAATTAGTGGAGAAAATGACAGAAAATGTACCACAAGATTCAAAGAAAGTAGAAGAAGATCCATTTGAAGAAACCAAAGAACCAACACAAGATGAAATGGAAAAAGATCCATCCAAAGAAGATCTAGCTGAAGAAAAAAACACAAAAGAAATAGAACAACTAGCAGATAAAAAAGAGCCAGCAGAAGATGTAATGGAAAGCATAATGATGGATATAGACAATGAAGTTGGAGTGAATGAGAAGGAGATAAATTCTGGTGAAGTTGAGATGAAAACAACTAAAATGTTGAGAAAGAGGAAGGGGAAGATGCAGACGGGCATTGGGAGCATAGAGGAAAATATCAAGATAAGAAGGCATGCACATGTAAAATTTGTTTTGTAATGGTGCTCGTTCCATCAATGAAGCAACTATTTGATTTGAAAAGTAAAATATGTCATCCATAAAGTAACTATGTTAATATAAAAAGTAACTGTGATAATGATAGAGTAATATTATGGAATGTAAAGCAATATTATGGACTAAACAGTAGAGTAATTGTAATAAAATATGTCTTTTACATAGACTACTAACCAAAATTTGTACTTCAAAAATAGAAAAAGAATTCGACATTCATAGGATTCGAGCACTTTAGACCAAAGGAAATGAAAGAGGATGTCAAAGAATTTATTGACGACATTGATGAAGTGTAAGTAGATACTTTTTAAAGTTCTATCAGTCACATGTTTATTATGTATTAGTTAATCAATCCATAAATTTCTGTCTCACATCTTCAGTATGAATTCTTTTGAAAAAAAATAAAAATGCACAGGTCAAGAAGAGAATGGATTTTTGAAAAAGGAAGCATGGTGCACGGGAAAGGACTTATCAGCGCTGTTGTTTAAGGATAAGATGATGCAGTCACATGTAAGAAATGGAATATTAAAAATTTATTATGAAATTATAGATTGCTAATTGATGCTTGTGCATTTTTAGATAATGGATTGCTTTGTACAAATGTTGAAAGAGACAATGACATGATTTTACCGTGCGTATAACGCAAGTGCACGCGTCAATGTAGTATAGGCCCTTGTGAGGCCCGAGTCGAACTCAGGGACACTAAATTATCAGTAGACTACTACTAACTATTCGCAATCAGCTAGACCAATAAAAAGGTTATGAGAGTTGTTTTAAAAAGAAAAGAAAAGAAAATAATACAAAGCAATCGATTAAATGTTTCGTTTAATCAATTCAGATGGAGATCTTTAGGATTGCAGTTTCACTGCGGGAATTCATTGTATGAATTTCCATATAGTTACTCAGGTTCATCTCTCAATCCGGGTAGTGGCCTGTAGTCAGATTTGTCCACTTTCATGGTACAATTAACTACCTATGTCTAGATCGGTTCCACCGTCGTAGTAACCTATACCCTAAACTAGGTGCATTAGAATCGACCTATGGGTTTCCACCATTAACCGTACATCACCTTGTTCAAGGGATTTGTTAATTAATGTGAATTTTGTCTCTTTTCAACCGTTAATTCTTCTTTCAAAGTAATTAAAGGCATTAGATTATCATTATGGTGATCAAGCATAACAATATAATTGAGAAAACGAAATAATACCACGGATTTAAGAGATAAATTATGAATTACTATGATAAAAATGTCATACAATGCTTTCCCGGGCTACTCCCGGTCCTAAAGATAAAGGGGATTAGCCCCACATGTTCATCTCAGAGCAAAACATGGTTGAAGAAAGGGGAAACATGGAGAAAATGTGAATAAGTAATGAAACCCCTGAACGGAGAAGATCCAATCGCTCCTTGGCAGAGAATGTGCGATCTATAGTCTTTCGGCAGTGGAAAACGTCTTCTTCAGCTTCCGGAACGGCTGGGGCGTGCTTCTGGGCTCCGTTCTTCCCTCCACACCTTCCCGGGTTGTGTGCAGCGGTTAATGACGTGATCCCCTGCTCTTGGCCGCTGTCATTAGGTATAATCACCGAGTTAGGTTGCAAAAATATCACAACCATTGGATTAGAGCCGATCTGAAACAAACTCTGATCTGACGGCGTCGATACCATCGACGCGGGTCAATGGTATCGACCCCTGGAAATATCGACAAGCCTTTTTTATTTTCTGTCGTTGCGCCTGATGCTGACTCGATACCATCGACGCGGGTCGATGGTATCGACACCCTTAGGCGTCAGTTTTATCCCTTTTCTGTCATTGAAGCTACACGTGTCGATAGTATCGACAGTGGGGTCAATAGTATCGACTGACTGGTCGCCAGCAACCTGATGGAATGTTGCTACCATCGACTTCCCTGTCGATGGTATCGACTCTGTGCTGCTCCTTGCGGCTGGCTGTCTGTGGTTGTATCGATAGTATCGACAGCCGTCGATGGTATCGACAGCTGCAGATATGTGTTTTTCCTAAAATTGCAAAACAAAACCACATAAGCCGAAATAAAACATATTATTGTAATCATTTATGCTCAAAACAATAAATCAGAGAAATTTGACACTGAGAAGGATCATAGACTAAAGGAAGTGAATTATGTGATATTAACCACTAAAATGATCAATAAACACATAAAATGCGAGTAAAACAAGTCTATAAATGCGACTCAAAATCATCACATCAAACTCCCCTAAGCTTGAACATTGCTCGTCCTCGAGCAACAAAACTCTAGAATAGAATTGTGAGGGTCAACTAGAGAACAAATTATCACAACAAACATCACCATATGATCCCCGCCAGACATTCACATTCCGTCCCTCACTAACCACAGAATGATAATTACCCTAAAGGCGACAGTAATCATCCATAAAAGATATCTACCTCAAAATTGATGAACACTATCATATAAGGTAGTTAACATAATAAAATTCTCCAGTCCAGACTCGGTGCATCTTGTGATCTCCTATCTACGTTGCTCGCCCTAACTACCATCTACATGGAAGCAACTCTCCTGGTGTTAACGAGTGAGGAGAAAATCAAAGTGGCCTACCAATTCGAGCAATGGGTGGATGGAATGGGTGGCTAGTGGAAGAAATGGAAGCATTATATGATTTTAACATGCACAAAACAATAATGACCTAAATGATGCATATGCAAGTGAAAATGCCCTAATGCCTAAATTTAGGTGGAATGATGCATGCGCTATCATTCCGTCTCAAAGTGAGATGGAATATCAAGGAAAACTACACCATGTGATTATACTTCTTAGTATGTAAGTGAGAACAAGTTCCTTTCTCCCTCTCATTCCTACTTCTCAATTCTTTTTTTTTTAAATTTTTTCAATTTTTTTTCAAACCCTTATTTTCATAGATAACAATGAATTATTTGTCGGGCTCACTTATTGCTGCATAACTTATACATTTGAAGCATTCAGAAGGTATAGAACAAGTTCATCATCTTTTATGTCAGAAGATATAAGATGCATGATGTACTATACACAAAAAAAGTGAATGCAACTACAAAATGATAGGTATGCAACTAAATGACACGCACCTAAGGATAATGTGCATGTATAACTAGTCTATTTTTTCATTTTCATGCAAAAATATGTGAAAATAGTTGCAATGCAAAATCTACCTACATGGAATGCAATCAAAGAGATTAAAACTGTAATATACTTCCAGTTCTTAAGGTGGAGTATGAAAACAATGGGGTGGATAGATCACAAGACTAATTGACTGAACCTTTGGAAATTATTATGTGTCCCTCCTTACTGACCTGTGTAGTAATCTAGAGGTTTCTCTCTCTTATTTCAAATTAAAGTCACATTATCATTTGGTCAGTTTAGGCTCAAACAACCAATTCCGTCCACTTTTCATGAATCCTAGGAATGTACAGTTGTGATTTCCTATTTTAGAGTTGACAAACCCAATCATTTCCTTAAGGTATGTGCTCAAAGTTAAACAACACAAGCTTGCAAAAGCACTAATTTTTTTTAAATTTTCCCCTGATTCCCATGTACAAGCAACGAGATGACACATGACTTAAGATATCTACAATGACACTAGATAGAGTGTGGATCCTATAAAAAACTAAAAACTAAGAGAAATAAATGACAAAAGACACAACATTAAAAATTAACACTGAGAAAACTAAAGGATAGAGTTGTTCCAACTCCCCCCTAAGCTTGAATTTGACTATGGCCTCATAGTAAAAAACAACCTTAAAAGGTGGAACAGTGATACCGATCATTCTTCAGGGGGAGGCGGGTACTACGGAGCTGTAGGGTCTCAAGATGGGTATTGCCCCTGAAAGCTCAGATCGTACTGGGGCATTGGTGGAGGTTGTGGATACCTCCCAAAATAATTCTGGCTCTAGTAATGATCGTAGAAGGGCTGCTGCTGCATCTCCATCCTATGCAATCTGTCATGGATGTGCTGTTGGTTGTCGAGGAGGAGGCACTCATTCTCGAAAATGGCCCTCTGATTATCTAACAACCAGTTTGTTGTATCCTGAATACTGGCGTATGAAGATGTATGCTGCAGTTGGGTGTGCTGGATCTCTTGCAGCATTGTATACATCCCCTGTATGGAGTAGGCATCCTCTCCTTGATGAGAGGGCTGAGGTGGCGGAGGCTGTGAAGATGAAGATGCACCCAGATGCATGCGGGGATGCTTCCGGGGTGCTACTCATGCCCGAAGAGGAGTGAAGGCCTCCTCTTCCTCTTCATGCTCATCGCCTTCATCGTTGTTGTCATCATCACCACCATCTTCATCGGAGTCGTTGATGGCAATGACAGGCCATCGGAAATGTGGAGTTTCCTCAATGTTGAAGATGGGGTCTGGAAGTGAACACTCTTGATATGCTTGATTGACATGGCAATGTGCATATGCCAAGCCATCACGGAGCAGGAGGAGGTTGGAGCGGTGCAGATGCTGGAGGTTGACCTTGCTCCTGTTAGAAAGGGGAGTAAGCTGAGAGAAATCTAACACAAGATAGAGGGCCAACGGTGTGATGAGCCCTCCAAAGTGGATTGGAGCCTTCCACATACTCCTCTTTACAGCCAACATGTGCCTCAAGAAGAACGCGCCCCAATTGCACTCCTCGTGCTTCAACAATTTGTGTAGGAAGAACAAATCTGTCTCTTGAAACTTGTTGAGAGACAGGTCGCCGCGAGCAAACAACGTGGTGCAGAGCATGCGGTGAAGAATCCGCACAAATGGATGCTCGAAATCAACCACTGCGGCGTTGTGGTAGCTGACGGATTTGCCCGGGGGTGCAGTCACGAGCTGGGTGAATATATCATCGTAGTCCGTCCTATTGTCTGGCCTCCTATGCTGGTAGTCATTATGAAACTAGTTATAAACTGAATTGAACTGGGCGAGAGTGAGGGTGTAGTTGTTGTTGTAGAGTCTGAACGACACCCACCCTTTTCTCCACTCTCTATCGGTGGAGATCATGTCATTGGGCACCACATTGATGTCCAATGATGCCATGAACTCCGCCATGAGTTCCTTGTACGTCGACCACTCGCTGAAGAAAGGCTGGCCATCAGCGTGGTATTGTAGCTCGTCGGGCCTCCTGGATGTGTGTCTCGCCTTCCCCTTCAAGATGTAGGCAAGGTTGGCCTCGAACCCCAAATCACGAACCATTGTCCGATCAACATAGTGCGTGGGCTCGATCTTTCTCTTCATCAGTTCCTCGTAGACCTTCCAGACCTCCACGGAAGGATGGACAATCCTCAGACAAGGAATAGATGCAGTAGGTGGAGGAATGAACTTGGGGATCTCCATAGGATCCACCCGTGAAGAAGATGCACCGGCTGTACGCACCATCATCGCCGAGAAAGAAGGAATGGAAGATGGAGCTTGGTGAAGGTCAGAGAAGACAATCTCCGCTCGGTGAAGGCTCGGGGAAGATCGCGCTCCTTGGATGCTCGTAGCCAGGCTCCAGTCGCACAACAATATGCACGACACAAGTGGAGGGCAATGGCTCTGAAGGTGTGACGTCATATGACAACCATCCCTCCCTTTTATAACTGTGGCCGTCGCTGCTGTGCACCCATCGATACCATCGACGCATTTCGATGGTATCAACACATGTAGCACAATTCGGTCTTCCTCTAGTATCGACGGTTATTGATAGCCTGATGTGGGGGCCCGGATCGATGATGCGTCGATACCATCGACTTCCCTGTCGATGGTATCGACTCATCCCACGGATCGACTCTCTTGACGTAGCGATCACCATTGATTTCCTCTCGCGGATCAGTGACGTGTCGTGTCGATACCATCGACGCAAGTTGATAGTATCGACTCTTCTTAGGGCACACACCCTCACGAGGCTCGTCCGTCTCTTTCTTCCTGTAACCGGGTCAATACCATCGACAGGCCCATCGATGGTATCGACGTCACTGAGACAAATTTTGTCTGAATATCTTCAGGGATCTCATGAGTATCGACAGCCATGTCGATACTATCGACCCCATTTTGGTGAGCAACCTGATGGTAGGTTGATACCATCGATGAGGCCATCGATAGTATCAACTCAGAGAGATTTTTGTAGCCATCTAACTATGCCCCTTGTGTCGATGGTAGCGACCCTGCCTCAGTCCTGTACATTGAAAAAATGATCAAGGTATCTTGTTTACACTAAAAACAAAATCAAATCGAACTAATGTAAATTGTAAAAGAAACTAAATGAAACTACCAATGGCTGGGTTGCCTCCCAATAAGATCCCTTATTTAACGTCTTAGGCTAGATGAAATCATGCTCCTCAGGCATCCGTAAGTGCCATGAGTTTGACCTCATGCACTTTCCTCGTGTAATCCTCACCGAAGTACAACTTTAATCGCTGTCCATTAACCAAAAATGTTGTCTCACCATCACACACCATGATTGCTCCGTGTGGCTTGACCTCCTCTACAGTGAAAGGTCCACTCCATCGGGATTTCGATTTCCCAGGATGCATCTTCAACCTAGAGTTGAACAAGAGCACACGATCTCCCTTCATGAAGACACGCATCTGAATGTGCCGATCGTGAATCAGCTTTGTTCGATCCTTGTAAATCTGTGAGCTTTCATATGCATTCATCCTCATCTCGTCAAGTTCATTTAGCTCTAACAAGCATTTCCTTCCTGCCTCATCATAGTTCAAATTCATCTTCCTTAGTGCCCAGTGCGCCTTATGCTCCAATTCCACCGAAAAATGGCAGGCCCGATCATAAGCCAACCTAATAGGCATAGTTCCTATAGGTGTCTTAAATGCCGTCCTGTATGCCCACAAAGCGTCCGGTAGCAAGGTACTCCAGTTTTGCTGTGTCGAAGCCACAGTGTGCTCCAAGATCTTCTTAATCTCTCTATTGGAGACTTCCACTTGCCCCTGTGTCTGTGGGTGGTACGGGGTACCAATGTTGTGCTTTACCCCGTACTTTCTCAACAATGCTGTGAACTTCTGATTTTGGAAATGTGTACCTCCATCACTAATAATCATTCTAGGTACACCAAACCTGCAGAAAATGTATTCTTTGACAAACCTGCACACTACAACGACATCATTAGTCCTAGTGGGTATTGCCTCTACCCACTTCGATACATAGTCAACAGCTAATAGAATGTACAAGTTAGAGTTGGAGGACACAAAGGGTCCCATAAAATCAATACCCCACAGGTCGAATACCTCCACCTCTTGAAATACATTGAGGGGCATCTCTTGTCGCTTTGAGATGTTACCTGCCCGTTGGAAGGAATCGCATTGCCGCACATAGTCATATGCGTCCCAGAACAAAGTAGGCCAGTAAAGGCCGCTCTCAAGTACCTTGGCCGCCGTTCTGGAACTAGCATGGTGGCCATCAGTCGGTAGTGTATGGCAATGATGAAGGACATTTTCATATTCCACCACTGGTACACACCTGCGCAACACACCGTCCCTGCACTGCTTCAACAGAATAGGGTCATCCCAGAAATAATATCATAAAGAATGGCAAAATTTCTTTTTCTCTTGATATGTTCAATCATCTGGGATAATTTTGCAGGCAAGATAATTAACAATATAAGAAAACCAAGGATCTTTAGATTTCACAGATAGAAGTTGTTCATCAGGAAATGTCTCGGTAATGGGTATATGCACGTCCTTCTCATCTACCCTTTCCAACCTAGACAAATGGTCCGCAACCACATTTTCTATTCCCACCTTATCTTTGATTTCAATATCAAATTCTTGAAACAGTAAGATCCACTTAATCAGTCTAGGTTTGGCATCTTTCTTCTCCATCAAGTACTTAATGGCGGCGTGGTCCGTCCATACCACGAATTTTGATCCTACAAGATATTGCCGAAATTTTTCAAAAGTGAAAACAACGGTGAGAAGCCCTTTTTCAGTTGTCGTATAATTCAGTTGTGCTTCATTTAAAGTTTTGGACGCATAGAAAATCACAACGGGTTTATTGTCCACACGTTGTCCTAAAACAACCCCTACTGTGAAATCCGACACATCACACATCAATTCAAACGGTTTTGTCCAGTCCGGTGTTTGCACAACCGGAGTAGAAATTAATTTTTCTTTAAGAAAATTAAATGCATGTAAACACTTTTTGTTAAAATCAAAGACCGCATCTTTCTCCAATAGCTCAGATAATGGTTTAGCAATTTTTGAGAAATCTTTTATAAAGCGGAGATAAAACCCGGCGTGACCTAGAAAACTCCGTACCCCTTTTACCGAATTCGGTGGGGGAAATTTAGAAATAACTTCAACCTTCACCGGATCTACCTCCAACCCCTTGCTGGACACTTTATGTCCAAGCACGATCCCTTCGCTAACCATCATATGTCATTTCTCCCAACTGAGAACTAAATGCGTGTCCTCACATCGTTGCAAAACTTTCTCCAAATTGTATAAACATTCATCGAAAGATGCACCATAGACGAAGAAATCGTCCATAAAGACTTCCAAACGTCATTCAACCATATCGGAGAAAATGGCGAGCATGCAACGCTAAAAGGTTGCTGGTGCGTTACACAAACCAAATGGCATACGCCGATATGCAAATGTTCCATAAGGACAAGTGAAGGTGGACTTCTCTTGGTCCTTAGGATCAATAGAAATCTGATTGTAGCCCGAATAACCATCGAGAAAACAAAAATGAGATCGACCTGCCAATCACTCTAAAATATGATCAATGAATGGGAGAGGAAAATGATCCTTAAGCGTAGCACCATTCAATCTACGGTAGTCTATACATACATGCCACCCGGTTACTAGATGGGTCGTGACAGGCTCATTTAACAAATTATGTGTAACAATAATTCCCCCCTTTTTAGGGACTACCTGTGTAGGACTCACCTACATCGAGTCGGATATAGCATAGATGATACCTGTAGAAAGGAGCTTGATCACCTCCTTCTTGACGACCTCCATCATGCTAGGATTTAATCTGTGTTGTGGCTGAATTACAGGTTTGGCTCCCTCCTTGGCACAATGTAGGGGAAATCCCCTTGATGTCCACGACCGACCACCCGAATGCACCTCGGTGGTTCTTCAGTACGATCAACAGTTGATCCTCCTCCTAGACACTCATATATGCTGAAATAATCACTGGAAGCTTCTCACCCTCAGCTAGAAATGCATATTTCAAATGAGGTGGCAGTGGCTTCAGTTCTAAGTCTGGCGGGATGATTAAGGATGACTGGAGTGGTGGTGGGAGTTCTCCAAGGTCTTCATAGTACCTAGCATAGAAACATGGCAACACCTAAAGCATCTTGGCACATTCTTGTAGTGACTTGCTTCTCATCCAATCATGTGTTATATTAACCAGGCAGACTTCAAGAGACAGTTCTAGATATGCATTAAAAACAAAACTTACTATGGCCTCATCTTCAGTAGAAGGAGGGATGTCCTCCTCTTCATCATTTGGAAAACCCACAGCCTTGGTGAGAGAAACGAATTTAGTTTGTTCCATAATGTCCACAGCCAATGTCCCTTTCTCCACCTTAGTCATCACATGAACCATATCTAGAAATGGCTTACCCAGACAAATAGAAATATTCTGATCAAAGTGCTTCACCATGCATCATTGCTCCTTAGCTTTTGATTGTGTTGCGCTGGAGGGTATGACCATCTCAAACCGATCATCAGTGATACCCAAGGTCAAACGGCCTCTCCCCATTTCAAGTATCATATCAGCAGTAGCTTGGAAGGGTCTTCCAAGGAGTAACTCATTTCCTTGCTCGTCCTGCATTTCCATTACAACAAAGTCTGATGGAAATACAAACCGATCAACTTTCACCAACACATCTTCGCAAATACCATATAGTTTCACCACAGAATTATCCGCCAACTATATTGTCATATTGCTTGGCCTTGATTCTTTCAGTCCCAGCTTCTTGAATGTAGAGAGAGGCATCATGTTTATACTTGCCCCAGAATCACATAGTGCTTTGCCAAATTTCACTTTACCAATGTAGCATGAAATATTGAAGCAGCCCGGATCCTGCCTTTTAGGTGGCAATGTGCCCATGATGAAAGCACTCACCTGTTCTTTGAGAACCATAACCTCAGTATCAGGGATCTTCCTCTTCTTTGTAATGATGTCTTTCAGAAACTTTCCGTAAGAGGGAATTTGCTCTATTGCTTCTAAAAGTGGAATGTTGACAGACAGCTTCCTAAAACTATCTAGAAACTTCTTGAACTGAGCGCCCACTTTCTTGGCCTTCACACTATTTGGATATGGGACCGGGACATTCTGTGCCCTTTGATGTGGTGACACATATGGCGTCCTCTTCTGTGTCTCCTCCTCAACAATGACGAGTTCTGTTGCAACATCCTCTACCACATCCTCTACCGGCTCTGTGATAGGAGTTGGAACCTCCTCAATGGCCTCACCTGTGGTTACTAGCTGGGGTTTGCTTGGTTCATCGGCCCTGGGGTTTAAAATCTTCTTACCACTCCTTAGCAAGATTACCTTAGCCTGTTGGTTTCCTCCTGGAATGTTTGTATTACCCAGAAAGCCTTACTGCGCTGGCTTCTTCAGATTTGCTATCTCAGCTGCCATCTGCGCCAAGGATGTCTCTATAGTCCTCATCTGAGCCCCATGACTTTGTAAGGTCTGCCCAAATTGGTTCATAAATTCTCCTTGTTGCTTGATCTGCTGGCCAAACGTGCTCATAAGTTCTTGATTATGCTTTATTACTTGATTGAGAAACTCATTGCTCTTATCCTCCGCCGCCGGTTGGGGTTTTGTGTCGGAGTCCTACAAGAAATTATTTGGGTCCTTATAGGAAAATTTCTTGTATTTCCTCCATGAATAATCGTTGTTTCTGTACCCCTGCTGCTGAGGCATGAATTTTACTTGAGCCTCATCATCTAATTCCACGTCTTCTTTTGCAAGCAGTTTCTTTTCTAGAAGGTCCATCTTCTCATTTAGCTCTTTGATGGCCTTTGACTCCCTCGCAACCCAAACATGCTCTACGGCATCTCTGTTGCCCCAGGATTGCTTCTTTGCCATATTCTTCAAAATTTCCCAACACCTCGTGCCCTTGTTGTTTAAGAAAACCCTGAACCTACTGCATCCAGATTACTTCTATCATGCTCATTGAGAGAAAAATAGAAAATTTTGACCTGCTTCTCCTTGTCAAGCCCATGATGTGGGCACCTCCGCAGCATGATCTAAAACTGTTCCCAGGTCTCGGAGTAAGTCTCGCCTACTTTCTGACTAAAATTATGATTTTTCTGATCATATCATTTGTCTTCTCGGGCGGAAATGATCTTTCAAAGAACACTTCCACCATGTGGTTCCATGATTCCACATACTCATCATCAAGATTATGTAGCCATTCTCATGCATTTCCCGCCAGAGAGCTGAGAAACAACTTCAAGTACAACGTCTCCTGTGGAAACCTGTCTATCTTGATCATATCACAGTTCTCCACAAACTGGCTTATATGAGTCACCAGATCTTCATTTTTAAGTCTGTGAAACACATTTGATTTGACCAAATTTATTAATGCAAGATCAATTTTATAAGTTGGAATATTGACTGCCTGCTTCTTTATCGGCCCTTTAGACACAGACACAGAAGACGCCTTGATCTTCTCTCAGATTGTCTGTTCTTCTGCCATGGCTTCTAGTTCAGAATCTGAATCTATATCTTCCAGTTGGGGTTGAACATTGTTCTCCTCGTCGTTTGGTCCCGACAATGGAACCTCTGGTGATTGCTGCATGTAGTCAGTGCTACGCGTCCTCACCATGCACCCGTACCTGCAAAAATGATAATTTCCATTCAGTACCGTGCTAGACGATTACAAAATATGAAAGATAAACTATGAATTTCAAAAATGCTTATGAAATAATTAATAATAAAAAAATAAAAAGTGGCCTAGAATGGCCGCTTGAAGCACTCGTAGTGCCGACAACTACCGTGTCCCCGACAATGGTGCCAAAAACTTGACACGATTTTACCGTGCGTATAACGCAAGTGCACGCATCAATGTAGTATAGACCCTTGTGAGGCCCGAGTCAAACTCAGGGACACTGAATTATCGGTAGACTACTACTAACTACTCGCAATCAGCTAAGACCAATAAAAAGGTTATGATAGTTGTTTTAAAAATAAAAGAAAACAAAATAAAACAAAGCAATCGATTAAATTTTTAGTTTAATCAATTCAGATGGAGATCTTTAGGATTGTGGTTTCACCGCGGGAATTCATTGTATGAATTTCCATATAGTTACTCAGGTTCATCTCTCAATCCGGGTAGTGGCCTGTAGTCAGAATTGTCCACTTTTGTGGTACAATTCACTACCTATGTCTAGGTCGGTTCCACCATCGTAGTAACCTATACCCTAAACTAGGTGAATTAGAATCGACCTCTGGGTTTCCACCATTAACCGTACATCACCTTGTTCAAGGGATTTGTTAATTAATGTGAATTTTGTCTCTTTTCAACCGTTAATTCTTCTTTCAAAGTAATTAAAGGCATTAGATTATCATTATGGTGATCAAGCATAACAATATAATTGAGAAAATGAAATCATACCAAAGATTTAAGAGATAAATTATGAATTACTATGATAAAAATGTCATACAATGCTTCCCCGGGCTACTCCCGATCCTAAAGATAAAGGGGATTAGCCCCGCATGTTCATCTCAGAGCAAAACATGGTTGAAGAAAGGGGAAACATGGAGAAAAACATGAATAAGTAATGAAACCCCTCAACGGAGAAGATACAATCGCTCCTTGGAGGAGAATGCACGATCTACAACCGTTCGACGGTGGAAAACGTCTTCTTCGGCTTCCGAAACAGCTGGGGCGTGCTTCTGGGCTCTGTTCTTCTCTCCACACCTTCTCGGGATGTGTGCAATGACTAATGACGTGATCCCCTACTCTTGGACACCATCATTAGGTATAATCACCGAGTTAGGTTGCAAAAATATCACAACCGTTGGATTAGAGCCGATCTGAAACAAACTCTGATCTAACGACGTCGATACCATCGACGCGGGTCGATGGTATCGACCCCTGGCAATATCGGCAAGCCTTCTTTCTTTTCTGTCATTGTGCCTGATGCTGACTCGATACCATCGACGCGGGTCGATGGTATTGACACTCTTAGGCGTCGATTTTATCCCTTTTCCATCGCTGAAGCTACATGTGTCGATAGTATCGACAGTGGGGTCGATAGTATCGACTGATTGGTCACCAGCAACCTGATGGAATGTTGCTACCATCAACTTCCTTGTCAATGGTATCGACTCTGTGCTGCTCCTTGCGGCTGGCTGCCTGTGGTTGTGTCGATAGTATCGACAACCGTCGATGGTATCGACAGCTACAGATATGTGTTTTTCTTGAAATTGCAAAACAAAACCACATAAGATGAGATAAAACATATTATTGTAATCATTTATGCTCAAAACAATAAAATAAGAGAAATTTGACACTGAGAAGAATAATAGACTAAAGGAAGTGAATTATGCGATATTAACCACCAAAATGACCAATAAACACATAAAACACGAGTAAAACAAGTCTATAAATGCGACTCAAAATCATCGCATCAGACAACAAGCAGAAAGAGGAAGAAGGGACTGCTTTCATGGCATTTCTTGAGCACTTATGTTCCGGTAAGACAAACAGACTATCACACTAGATTACATTTATCACAACAAGGCCACTAAAGGTTGTAGAAAAGTAATTCACAATATTGTTTTTACAACAAAAGCTAAACATGATGGTGGATGAGATAACACTCAAAGAGATCGATATGCTGTCACCACTCTTCAATGTACCTGACAAGGAATTCATGACAATGGACTCCGTGTTTACAATACTTAACAACGACAATCACTGGCACTTGCTTGAAGCAAGTTTTAGGGATGGGGAGCACATGTCTTATAATTCAATGTCAGGAAGTTCAAAATCTGAGAAAGAAGTGAATAGATGGGTAAGGAACAAAAAAGAAAAACTGTTAGAAAATAGTTGAATGAAATAGTGTAGGTTACATTATACTTATGAATGTTTTGTTGTGCATGTAGGTGGGGTTTGTTCATGAATTCTTCAGGGGGGTGCCTGAGCGTGGAAGTCAACTGTCTCAATGGACAATAGAGTACCCTGATTGCCCCCAGCAAGAAGATGATGATGTTGACTGTGGAGTCTACGTTATAAAGTATCTGTAATGCTTAGTGAATGGAAAGGAAATGAACTTCACGAGCAAAGACATCCCTACAATAAGGGCAGATATCTTCCAAACAATGATGAAGTAGGGGAGACTGCATTCAGTTGAAGAACATACTATAGATCAACAAGAGACCAAAGAAGGAGTAGGTGACAAGCAGAACAGAGAAAAATTAGAAGATGTTGTGCCAAGTCTGAATGCTTGGCTTATGTTAGATTAAAATGAACTCTTAGATAAACAATGTAGTATCACAATGAAAAATGTATGTTACAGAATCTGAAGTAAACTCTGCAACGAGTACTATATGTATATGGTTATGGTTATGTTTTGTTACTTTTTGTTTGATATTTGAACCTACGGTTTCATCAGTTATATGTGTATATGGTTATGGTTTGCTGCCAATTCTGAATGCAAGGCTTATGTTACAAAATCTAAAGTAAACTCTGTAAAGTTATAGTACATCAGTTCTGTGGGTATATGGTTATGTTTTGTTGCTTTGTGTTTGGCATTTGGACCTATCAGTTTGATCTTAGTTGAATGTTCTTATAACTTTAGCTAGCTGTTGTTCTTTTAATGATAATTACTGTGATCAACAGGTGCTCATTGCATGAGTGTAGTAACTCTCTTCCGAACTGAAAAGTAAATATGTATCCTGAAAAGTAACTTTGATCTAAGAAAAGTAACTAGATGAACTAACAAGTAACTATATTGACATAAAAGTAACTCTCTGGATCAAAAAGTAACTCGTTTAACAAAAAAGTAACTTCTGTGATGTATAACATTACTTATTGGATCAAAAAGTAACTCGTAAATGAAGAAGTAACTTGTGCGATGTATAACATAACTTATTGAATCGGGAAAGTAACTCGTCCAACAAAAAAGTAACTGAAAAGTAAATATGTAAAACAAAAAGTAACTATGTGAGAAGGAAAGTAACTAGATGAACTAACAAGTAACTATATCGACATGGAAGTAACTATCTGGATCAAAAAGTAACTCATTTAACAAAGAAGTAACTTGTGTGATGTATAACATAACTTATTGAATCAGGAAAGTAACTCGTCCAACAAAAAAGTAACTTGAGCGATGTATAACATAACTTATTGAATCGGGAAAGTAACTCATCCAGTAAAAAAGTAACTTGTGCGATGTATAACGTAACTTATTGAATCGGGAAAGTAACTCAACAAATGAAAAAGTAACTATATAAACACCAAGAAAAGTAACCTTCGAAAATCTGTAACTTATAAAAAATAGTAGAATGTCTGCAAACTCTACTGTGCATCTTTGCAACACCAAGAAAAGTAACCTTCAAAAATCTGTAACTTATCAAAAACAGTAGAATGTCTGCAAACTCTAATGTGCATCTTTGCAACACCAAAAGCATAGATCACTGCTACCCTCATTTTGCCCTTTCACCCAGCTCTCATTTCGCCCTTTCACCCAGTGCTCTCATCTCACCCTTTCACTCACTTTCGAACAACCTACCTTCTTCACAACCTACCTTTTTCACAACCTACCTTCTTCTACCATTACTAGTTTTCTCACAACCCTCAACACAGCCTACCATGGAGCCATTCATCCAGCCCATCAACTACACCCTTGACGACAAGACAATGGAATCCATTCAACTTCCTATAGAATGGAAATATCTCCATTTTCACATTAAACCAGGCAACACCACCTTCCATATTGGAAACCAAACATTTCAGATCACCCTTATTCAGAATGAAAACGGATCACTTTCAACTGGTAGGGGCTGGAAAAGTATGATCGCACAGCTCAATATTCACAAAGGTTGGATCATCTTCCTCAAGCCAACTGATCACCAGACTATCACAACATGGATCACAGATCGGTTCTTAGAAACACCAACCGATCTTCTTTCGCTCTTCAGAATGCCTGGTGAAGAAGTATTCTCTAGAACGGAAGACTTTGCAGATCAGCTGTTTGTTAGGGACAAATACCAATCACCATCGGGATCAGCTATAAATCCTTTACAGGTTGGCTCATCTACAACAACAGACACCTCAACATCTACAGAAGACACTGCTTCTTCTTCTGTCCAACCTTCCTATCATAAATAGGTATGCACTGCTGCCCTTTTCTCCTTGCCTTTTGGTCAATAATCTTCCCCATCACTACCTACACAGTCTACCCCTCCTAGAGATTTTTACTTCATAGAGCTATATATTGTCTGATTTGATCCTGATTCTCAAATGTTTTTTGGTTTTGACTGGCTGTTCCTACTACAAACCGATTTGCTGGTGCTGACCCATTGCACTAGAGATCAAGAAGAGACCAAATAAAGAACAGGTGACAAGCAGAATGAAGAAAAATCAGATGATGGTGTGCCAACTCTAAATGCATGAAAGAAATAGTAACTTTGAGGTGCAAAAAGTAACCTTCGCAAAAGGCAGATCAGCTATTTATGATTATGGTTTGTTACGTTTTGTTTGACATTTGAACATATGGGTTCATCAGTTCTGTGGGTATATAGTTATGTTTTGTTGCTTTGTGTTTGGCATTTGGACACTATCAGTTTGATCTTAGTTGAATGTTCTTATAACTTTAGCTAGTTGTTGTTCGTTAATGGATGATGATTGTGATCAGTAGGTGCTCATTGCAAGTGTGGAGTAACTCTCTTCCGAACTGAAAAGTAAATATGTAAAACAAAAAGTTGAACTAACAAGTAACTATATCAAAAAGTAACTGCTACACATCAAATAGTAACTTTGATCCAAGAAAAGTAACTAGATGAACTAACAAGTAACTATATCGACATGAAAGTAACTCTGTGGTTCAAAAAGTAACTGCTACACATGAAACAGTAACTTTGATCTAAGAAAAGTAACTCGATGAACTAACAAGTAACTATATCGACATGAAAGTAACTCTGTGGTTCAAAAAGTAACTGCTACACATCAAACAGTAACTTTGATCCAAGAAAAGTAACTAGATGAACTAACAAGTAACTATATCGACATGAAAGTAACTCTGTGGTTCAAAAAGTAACTGCTACACATCAAATAGTAACTTTGATCCAGGAAAAGTAACTACATGAACTAACAAGTAACTATATCGACATGAAAGTAACTCTGTGGTTCAAAAAGTAACTTCTACACATCAAATCTCCCAAACATGCCCGTTCTTCAGTGCGGTCGTGGTATTATCAAGGATGAAGATAATAAAGATTCATATTTCTATTTATAAAGTAATTCAATTACATCAGAATCGGGAAAGTAACTGGTGCACACAAAACGTAACTGGTGCACACAAAATGTTTGATTTAGATAGAAATAGTAACTCCGAGGTGCAAAAAGTAACCTTCAAAAATACAAGTAAGTTAGTGATTAAGTATAGGAGAATGACCCTAATCTTAAGCAAGGATTAATTTTTATCAAAAAGGAATTCTGAAGTATGATGCTAATATAAAGGAAATATGAGACTAATTAAGAAATACATATATAACATAAAATGGAAAAACATATCACACAACAAACAAATTTTGGATGATCCTTATAAAAGATTTAAATTCGATACAATTGAAGCTACACAGTACATCTTGGCCATTATAATTACATCAGAATTTGACATAACTCACACACTAAACAATTGGATACCATTATAATCAAATATCAATTACAACTGTCACATAGTACATCTTGGCCATTACAATTACATCAGAATTTGACATGACTCACACACTAAACAATTGGATACCATTATAGTAAAACTAGTGAATAAATCAACTTCAATAACAACATTGTCAGCAGTAGTAGAAAATTCGCAGCTTCAGGAAGCACAACAGGAAGACCACAGCAGACCACAACAGTAGTAGCATCAAATCCGCAACTTCAGTAAGCCATAAGACCCACAGCAGACCACGAAAGTAGTAACAACAGTACCATTACAGATCAACCAAGAGAAGAAAACTTATCAAGTCAGGAACACCACGATTCACAAAAAGTAACTCTGTAAATATAAAAAGTAATCATGAGAATATAAAAATAACTATGTGTAATAAAAAAAATGGAAGAAGAATCTATATTCAAACACACCTATTTCTTTAATGGGTAGTTTCTACTGTCCTGGTTAACACCATATTGTAAACAATTCTTACACTGTCTCATTTTAGATTGAGAAATTTCAACTCCAGATTTAAACCGCACATCAGTAGATCTAGGTCTACCTTTAGTTTTACAAACACTGGGAATATGGACCTTGACAAAAGAAGAAGAAGCTGTATTCAAACCAGTTACACCAACATCAGCAACATCTAATTCTAACAGCTCCTTTCGCAAAGCAATGAGTTTTTCAAGACACATATCTATAGCGTTGTTCCTACACGCTATATTAACAATTGAATTGCAAGAAGATACCAACTGCAGTCTCTTCCCAGTGGATAGATGCATGATAGATGATTTTCCAAAAATCAAAGGATGATCTCTATATCCTTTAGTCCACCTCTTCAGTATATATGGCTCAGGAAGAGTGCAAAAATCATGACTCTTTAGATAAGCAAGTATGTGTCTACATGGAATTCCTTTGAATTCTAACATGAAACAATTGCATGATACCATACCAGAGGATGAGTCTTTCTTCAAAAGACGAGGAGAACAAGAACCACCAAGATGATATACCTCAAACACAACATCATCAGAAGTTTCCTTTACATTATACACCATACTTTGATGAACTTCAGCTTGAAAGATCTTAAAAATTGCCTTGGTGTATATACCTCTCATTTGCTCCTCCAAAGGCCACACTGATGACAAAGGAAGATTGCTGTAATCATCATCAAAATCTTTGAAATTTTCAATCTCCCGCACATGAGAGTAAGCAGTCTCTAAGCAACATACAAGTTCAAAAAGCATTTTCCTACTGTTGACATGACTTCGAATGAAAGCATTCAAGCTCTTACTTCTTTGTGTTGTCCTCATACCATCAAAGAAAGAATCCTGCATAAAACATGGAACCCAATCCCACCGCATAGCATACATATCAAAAAGCCAACTAATATATAATAGGTAATTCTCTTAAACTACAAAATTCCACCTCTCTTCAAATGTGTCTGTATCGTCTGTATTCCATACACAATCATTCAAAGAGCTAATAATCCGATCCTTGTTTGGAACACCGCCAAGCTTAGATGGAAGCTTTTGTAGGATGTGCCAGCTGCAAAAATGATGCATACAATTTGGAAAAACAGTAATGATAGCAGCATTCATAGCCGAGTCTTGGTCAGTTATAATGGAAACCGGCTCTTTGCCAAAACAAAGTAAGTATTGCTTGAAAACCCAAAGAAAAGAGTCATACTTCTCATCAACCAACATAGCCGAAGCAAACAACACCGTCTTGTGATGGTGATTCACACCACCAAACATTCCAAAAACCATGGAATACTTATTGGTACGGTAAGTGGTGTCAAATACAATAGCATCTCCAAATAATGCACAGTCATCAACAGAAACCAGATCAGACCAAAACAAATGTGTCAAGCAACCATCAGAATCATTTTGATAAGAGTAAAAGAATTTAGAATCTAAAACCTTCAAGCTAGCAAAATGATCCAAAACCATGTCCACATCATATAAAGATGACTCCTTCCTCTTGCTACTGAGATGTCCATGAGCTTGTCTACTTGTAAATGTCAAGTTTTCATAACCACCAGACTCTGTTGCTATCAATGTAAGTTGTCTGGAGACATGTATATTTGCTTGACTCATAGAAGAAATCATCTCCTTTTGAGTTTGGCCAAGAGATGAATTACACTTCAAGTAGCGCAAGTGAGAATCATCGACAAGATCATGATTGTGTTCATCAAAAAAAGCAGTAACAAACCATACAGATAAAGACTTATCTAGTGTAAATCGGATCATTGCTTTATAACCACACCTTTTCACAGAATGCTTGTGCTTCTTAGATAAATTCTCATGCAAATCACCAATATTGTCACATACAGGACTAAGAAGACCTTTGGATCTCTTAGAACAACTACTCTGACCTTGCTTATCACATACCAAATCTTTAGCAAGTAAGATCTTAGTACCTCGTTCATAACGATTATCATCTTTCCTAACATTAAACCCAATCAAACCAGCATACCTATAGTAAAATGATATGCCATCATCTAAACTTCCAAATTGTAATCCAATTCTAGGGACATCAACTAAGGAAACAATATCAGCAACAACAGAAGAAGAAGAATGAACATTATCATCATCATTGTCAATAATAGCATTAGAAACATCAGTATCAAGACTAGCATCCATTGCAGAGATCGAAAAATAACTCTGTAAACAAAACAATAACTATATAAATATAAAAGTGACTAATACAACATGAAAAATAACTACAATAAACAGATCATATAAAAGTAACTACAAAATAAAACATGTAGTACGACTGTGTTACTACTAAATAGACAGATACATATACAATGAAAAATATTAAGAAACTTCATTTAAAAAAATATAGCATGAAAAGAAGGGAAATAGAAGGGAATATACTTAGCAGATAATCAACTGCTCAACACATAATTTGGTATCAGGTTGTAAACCATAATTCAAAAACACACCTACTTCTTCAATGTGGGTTGTTGGTCAGCTGCTGGCGGAGCAAGGCAGTTTCCAGCTTCAAATACTTTTACCCCTATCCTGCCAATAAGGCATTTCGGGAGGGAGCCTACTAGTCGATTGCCAGATACATCCACAAACTCGAGCACCTTGTCACATCTGACCACAGCCACACTACCAGATGTTCAATGAATGCGATTACCTCCAAGTGTAGTCATAGATTGGAACGACGTGGAGGATGGATTTGTGAGGAAGACCGTGAGTGACCTGTTGGGATTTAGAACCCTTCTTATTAGAGAGATTATCGAGTAGGAGATAGGTGGAGGTCGGAGATAGATGGAGCCAGGAATGCAGATTCTAGAGACAGATTCGGGCGGTACGCTGGTATTATTGAACTCAACAGAGGTCTACTAGCTCTTCCGGTGCTGCGATGCTCGACGAGAAGGACGTCATAGTGGTGGGGTCGGCGGTTGATGCGTACAACAATCGGTCGTTATTTATGAAAAAAGCCACCGCGCCAAAGAGACGGGTAGCAGATCTACAATTCTCACACGAGCAATAAAAAACAACCTATATATATGTGTGTGTGTGCGCGCACACACACACACACATATATATATATATATATATATATATATATATATATATATATATATATATATATATATATATATATATATATATATATATATATATATATATATATATACATACATACATACTGGCGGCACGGATAGCGAGTGCCAAGTTACCCACATGGGTATTAAAGATGTTCTCTCTCTCTATATATATACATATACATATACATATAGTTTTTTTAGACAATTTAAATGGTTGACATACATTTTTATACGTGCAAAATTTGATATCATTTGAAAATTTTTAAGTCACTCTTCCATGACCAATAAAATCGATGCACAAAATTAATTTGAATTACATCATTTTTTTCGTCTTTAGAAACATGGCCTATACATGTCTGAATGAGCTCAAATTTAATATGTATTGTGTTCATAAGGTACGTTAAGAAGATCAATGGTTTATATTTTCAAGATAAATAATTGCATAATAGCAAATGATTTGAGCGTATTCTGTCTCTGATACATCAGAGAGTACCCACTCCGGAAGCAACACATGGAGGATATTTTTTAGTTGTCCCATGTGATCACGTCATTCCCGACAACAATCGTATCAGAAGATGGATGGTTAGTGTATTAGAACAACATCAAATATCAACTTGGCCGCAGCGGGTCAAAGGCCAATGCAGTCCTGTTTATATATGCATGTTGTTGCCGATCATGTTGTAGCATAGTCCAATTGATTCTAATGGCCATTCATACTATAGCTATAGGATGAGGACCGCTAGAGCAAAGAGAACTTGCACAAGGATGGATATACAGTTGACACCGATGAATGGATGGGAGTATCATCTGTACAAGATGCCACCGATGAATGGACAGAGGTATAATTATTCCACAAAAGATTACAATTTAGTATCTGAGTTTGTTGTATTGTGACCGTGCAACTTAATCCCATACTCCCTAAACTACAACAATAACATCCGACTCCATGACATCTTGCACACAAAAGACTATTACAAAATTGTTAACAAACTAATGAATAGGTGGGTTTGACCTGATAGATTAATGAAGTGGTGATTTTGAATCTATATTGAATTATGATCTAGTCATTGAATGCTTTGTAGGGAGTCATGCTAGAATTTGTTGGATATATGGTTGTAATAGCCATTTATCTACATGGGTTAAGCTCAATGTAGTGCATCTAGTACATAGAGGAAAAGTAGTCTTATCTCTTAAGAAAATGGGAAGAACCTTTAGTACCTTATTGCTTACTCCTAGAACTTTTATGATACTTATATATTGGACCACATGTGACACTAGTGTACAAATGGCTCTAGGGGAGAGTATGCTCCCCCTTGTGGTGGGTATGATGACCACAACACACACACAATGCACACACCATGCCTTGCCTCTTCTGTCTGGGAACGAGCTTGTGACTTGTGGCTTGAGGGTTGTGGAAATTGTCTTCCGTCTTTCATCTTCTTCTCACATGATAAAACAACTACTTAATTATTTATTATTTTAATTAACCGGTACTTTATTAAACAAAATTATTTTCCTTTTCGTGTAGATGAGCGATTGTGTGATCATGTCTAAAAGGAACTAAAACATAGGATTTTGACTCTAGAAACCCCAATCCCATGGGTAAGAGATTGGCATGATTAGTTCTTTAGATTTGACCAAACAAGGATAAATTATATCTTAATGAACATTTATATAACACATTGTGTGACAATCAATTCTATTATCAACATTACATATAACTCATATAAACATAATAACCTAATAATGTGCAAATATGTAAGGAAATCCACTTACATTTACTTTACTAACTAATATAAAAATAATAGATTAAATATGTTTAGTAAGTGCCACAATGTGCTTAACACATCTATAGGAACAACAATGTGAATTTTCATGTCCATAAACATGAATAATATTCCATTACTTAAATAGATACTGAATTAATAGTCTAAATATGTTAAATAAGTAAAATATGCAAACTTATGCATTATATATGAGGCAACTCTTTTGGTATCAATGTGCATACAAAAGGATTCATATTGATTATCACTAATGGAAAGGAGGTATATAATAATATAAATATAAAGATAAATAGACTAAACCCTAATGTGTATAACTCATAGAAGGAAAATTCAAAATCCAAACTAATTCCAAAATCATATTCCTTGGGTCTTAATTAGCTAAGATACCAAGTTTCAACCTAATTGAACAAGGTTTGCTATCCTAATTTGACTAAAAGAGAAATCTTTAAAAATGTATTTACAATACTAATCAGACTATAGCTTGATTGGTTTTATTTGTCAATTTTTCTATCATGCTATTATTTCTGGGTGCCGCCTATAGTGTATATGTCATGCAGTTTATTTCCAGGTTTGATCCTCCTCATTGTCACACTATTTTTTTTGGAAAACCTGATGGGTATATGTGGGCTTCTTTGGGAGCTGCTGGATCTACATCTAATGGCCAGAGGCTTTTCTCCCTCCTTAGTGTTTCTGGGAACTAGATGAGAAGCACCTCATTTCCTACTATGCTTCCTCTCTTCTCTCAATTCCTCTCCCTTGCATCTTATAATATGTTTTTCTTTTCCATCACCTTTCTTAAACCATTCTGAACCCAATATATACATATACCCTAGGGTTTATGACATCCACCAACATACCACACTTTGCCTCCCTTTCTCCCCTATTTCACCCATGTTCCTTTCCCCCTTTCCTTCTCCTCACCATCCATGACTTTTGGACATCTGCCAAATCCTTTGTTGATCTCAGTGAGATCTATGTGGATCGACTTTGAGTGTCATATGGTCGTCGATATCCCCTGGTGCCGGTTTCTGAAACTTCGATTAGGTTCTTGGCCTACCTTAGTGTCATCTACCCCACACCAATCTCAGACATTATGGTCCAACTAGAGCCACCATCGACAGATTGAAGATGCATTAGTGGCCTTCAGGAACCTAGAACCCTTTTTTGGAGTCTTATGAAGCTGTGGGTACCTTGTTTTGGGTCATGCTCAAGGTGTATAGGGCTGAACCCTTTCTTTTCATCATCAACCTTTTTGATTATGTACTATCAAGATATAACCGAGTTATGACCATCAATTGGTCATGATTTTGGCTACGCTGTCTTTGCCACATTGTTGTGCATTTCTCTAGTCTTTGGTTTGGGGCCTATTTTTCCTTGTTTGAAGCTTTTTGACAGCTTCTTCTTGTCAGGAGGTTTGTGTCCATGATGAAGGATGATTGTAGAGGTTTAGTTTGTGGGGAGATTTAGTTCCATGTTGGATGCCACCAGGTGATCATTAGTAACTTGAGTCTAAAGGTGGTTCATTAAGACTCTCTCTCTTGATCGATCTTCTAATTAGAGATTGAACCCCAGTAGTTATGCTCCTCGTGTAGGATGACCAACGCGAGAGGAAGAGTATGGATACATATTTGTCAATTTTGACCTTGCTTTTATTTTAATCTTGTCATGCTTGTATGGACATTTTCAACTTTTGTCCCACCATATTTTGATAAAATCATTAATTTCTTAACTAAGCAACTTACTTATTTGCCTTGTCATGCTATATGATTGTAAATCATATGTGGGGGCACATCTATACTTTTTGATACATTTTTGTTTAATAAATTAGTAATTCTAATTATATAAGAAAAATTATAATTAATTATATATATCAATAAAATAAACTACTATTTGGAATCATATGATATTTTTTACATGATGGTATACATTTCTTTGTCTAATTCCAGTCTAACAATTATATGATTTTCATGGATATTCATTATTTATTAAGATCTTTTAAAATCCATATAATAATCTGAAAGTTAAAAAAATGAAGTAAAATATGATATGAACTCAAAAAACATAATCTATAAGATAGTATGGTTTTGATAACCTAATTCATTAATAACAAAAAGGCAATCTTAGGGTTTACAATTAATTTAAACCTAACCCTAATTGTACATACATGTTTAATAGGTGCTTTGGAGACCTAGGCTTGGACCTAGGACTGACTTTGGACTTATGTGGGTTATATCTAAGGTATGTTGCATCCCTATTTATCATATTGAGCAATCACCCAAATTTATATCTTTCTGTTGGTCCTTTAAACATATGCCCTACACACAATTCTCTCTCCTGAGAGGCTAACTCATTTGAGTACTTACATTCTTTTATTAATCTTGTTTACTTGGTTTGATGGATATTCTCATTGGACTCTTATTTATACCTTATTCATTTATTCTAGGTGGAAATTCTAATTTGAGTATTTGATGCTATAATCTTCTTGTAGTGAATTTTATGATCTTATGTTGCATCTTATGTGGACATGATTGGATATTCGATTATGGGTCCTCTGACCCCACATTTTCATTGTTGGATGTTTACATCCTATTATTCAATCGACTGAACTTAATCTTGCCTCTACATTTTTATGATGACTTAGACTAGTTTTATTTCTTGTAGCGGTACATGTGTACAACCATATTTATCGGGGTAAACTTTCTCTGCCACGAGTGTGCTTTTATACTCCTTTTATATACAAGGGCACACTATTTCTGCCTAGGGTCTGCTATATCCATCCAATATTTTTTATGATGAAACACTATGGTATCCCAACCCTGTTTGAAATAACCTTAGTCTATCTTGTTTACATGAACTACTTATGATATTATTGTGGCATTGTTTTCAGGAAACGATTTCTCTTATCCTTGGGTATCATTTTATTTGAAATCCATATTCTTTTGGTAACCACTTGGGTTGTATTTTCCTCTTCTATGGAAAGCCTTGTTATATTTGACGAGCTTGTTGTTAATTTCTATTTTTATCTTCTCTTCTGGGGTATGCTTCCAACCGTAGGTGTAGGACATGGAGGACATGACATACATATGTGGACCTAACTTATGGAGATGACTCTTAATAGGAGATGGACTTGAGATAGCTGGATATACCTACACTTAGATCCTTATATAGTTATTCTTTCATGTAAGCCCCTTACTGGGAGAATATTATGTAACTTTGATAAATTCAATATAGTCATGATTCGTTATTTTACTTCTATACTTTGGTATTTTGAAGACCATTGATGCGATGATTTTGAGTCGCATTTATAGACTTGTTTTACTCACGTTTATGCGTTTATTGGTCATTTTGGTGGTTAATATTGCATAATTCACTTACTTTAGTCTATGATCCTTCTCAGTGTCAAATTTCTCTTTTTTTATTGTTTTGAGCATAAATGATTACAATAACAGGTTTTATCTTGGCTTATGTGGTTTTGTTTTGCAATTTCAGGAAAAACACATATCTGCAACTGTCGATACCATCGACAGCTGTCGATACTATCGACACAACCACAGGCAGCCAGCCGCAAGGAGCAGCACAAAGTCGATACCATCGATAGGGAAGTCGATGGTAGAGACATTCCATCAAGTTGCTGGCGACCAGTCAGTCGATACTATCAACCCCAAAGTCGATACTATCGACCCCAAAGTCGATACTATCGACACGTGTAGTTTCAGTGACGGAAAAGGGATAAAACCGACACCGAAGGGTATTGATACCATCGACCTGCGTTGATGGTATCAAGTCAGCATCAGGCGCAACGATGAAAAGAAAAGAAGGCTTGCCGATATCGTGAGGGGTCGATACCATCGACCCACATCGATGGTATCGACACCGTCAGATCAGAGTTTGTTTCAGATCGGCTCTAATCCAACGGTTGTGATATTTTTGCAACCTAACTCGGTGATTATACCTAATGACGGCGGCCAAGAGTAGGGTATCACTCCATTAGCCGCTGCACACGTCCCGAGAAGGGGGTGGAGAGAAGAACGGATCCTAGAAGCATGCCCCAGCCATTCCGGAAGCTGAAGAAGACGTTTTCCACCGCCGAAAGGCTGTAGATCGCGCATTCTATGCCGAGGAATGCTTGTATCTTCTCCGTTCAGGGGTTTCATTACTTATTCACATTTTTATCCATGTTTCTCCTTTCTTCACCCATGCTTTGCTCTGAGATGAACATGCGGGGCTAATCCCCTTTGTCTTTAGGACCGGGAGTAGCCCGGGGAAGCATTGTATGACATTTTTACCATAGTAATTCATAATTTATCTCTTAAATCCGTGGTATGATTTCATTTTATCAATTATATTGTTATGTTTGATCACCATAATGATAATCTAATGCCTTTAATTACTTTGAAAGAAGAATTAACAGTTGAAAAGAGACGAAATTCACATTAATTAACAAATCCCTTGAACAAGGTGATGTAAGGTTAATGGTGGAAACCCAGAGGTCGATTCTAATGCACCTAGTTTAGGGTATAGGTTACTATGATGGTGGAACCGACCTAGACATAGGTAGTGAATTGTACCACGACAGTGGACAATTCTGACTACAGGCCACTACCCAGATTGAGAGATGAACCTGAGTAACTATATGGAAATTCATACAATGAAAACCCGTAGTGAAACCACAATCCTAAAGATCTCCATTTGAATTGATTAAACTAAACATTTAATCGATTGCTTTGTTTTATTTTCTTTTCTTTTATTTTTAAAAACAACTCTCATAACCTTTTTATTGGTCTAGCTGATTGTGAGTAGTTAGTAGTAGTCTACTGATAATTCAGTGTCCCTAAGTTCGACTCGGGTCTCATAAGGGCCGATACTACATTGACGCGTGCACTTGCGTTCTACGTACGGTAAAATCATGTCAAGTTTTTGGCGTCGTTGCCGGGGACACAGAAATTGTCGGCACTACGAGTGCTGCAAGCATCCACTCTAGGCCACATTTTTATTTTGTTAATTTATTATCTGGTACATGGTGAGGACGCGTAGCACCGAATACACACAGCAATCACCAGAGGTTTCACTACCGGGACCAGACGACGATGAGAACTATATTCAAGACCAACCAAACGAAATAGATTCCGACTCAGAACAAGAAGCCATGGAAGAAGAGCAGATGATATGGGAGAAGATAAAAGCTTCTTACTCATCCGCTTCAAAGGGTCCAATAGAGAAGTAGGAAATCAATATTCCAACTTATAAAATTGATCCTGCATTAATAAATTTGGTCAAATCAAATGCATTTCACAGGCTCAAAAACGAAGACCCGGTGACTCACATTACCCAGTTTGTGGAGAACTGTGACATGATCAAGATAGACAGGTTTCCACAGGAGACATTGTACTTGAAGTTGTTCCCCAGCTCTCTGGCGGAAAATGCACGAGAATGGCTACATAATATTGATGATGAGTATGTGGAATCATGTAACCACATGGTAAAAGTGTTCTTTGAAAGATTCTTTCCGCCCGAGAAGACAAATGATCTGATCAGAAAAATTCATAATTTTAGTCAGAAAGCAGGAGAAACTTATTCAAAAACCTGGGAGCGTTTTCAGATTATGCTGAGGAGGTGCCCACACCATGGCTTGGACAAGGAAAAACAAGTCAAGATTTTCTATTTTGCTCTTTCTGAGCATGATAGAAGCAATCTGGATTCTACAGGATCCGGGTTTTTCTTGAACAACACTGGCACTAGGTGTTGGGAGATTCTAAAAAATATGGCGAAGAAGCAGTCCTGGGGTGACAGGGATGCACCAGAACAAGTGAAAGTTGTAGGTGAGTCCAGGGCCATCAAGGAGCTGAATGATAAATTAGACCTTCTAGACAAGAAGTTGCTTGCCAAAGAAGATGCAGAATCCGATGAGGAATCCCCCTAAAGTACCAGGAGAGCTGCTTCCATGTAGATGGTAGTTAGGGCGAGAAATGTAGATAGGAGATCACAAGATGCACCGAGTCTGAACTAGAGAATTTTATTATGTTAACTGCCTTATATGATAGTGTTCATCAATTTTGAGGTAGATATCTTTTATGGATGATTACTGTTGCCTTTAGGGTAATTATCATTCCGTGGTTAGTGAGGGCCGGAATGTGAATGTCTGGCGGGGATCATATGGTGATGTTTGTTGTGATGATCTATTCTTTAGTTGACCCTCGCAATTCTATTCTATAGTTTTTTTGCTCGAGGACAAGCAATGTTCAAGCTTATGGGAGTTTGATGTGATGATTTTGAGTCACATTTATAGACTTGTTTTACTCGCGTTTTATGCATTTATTGGTCATTTTGGTGGTTAATATTACATAATTCACTTAATTTAGTCTATGATACTTCTCAGTGTCAAATTTCTCTTTTTTATTGTTTTGAGCATAAATGATTACAATAATAGGTTTTATCTCGACTTAGGTGGTTTTGTTTTGCAATTTCAGGAAAAACACATATCTGCAGCTGTCGATACTATCGACACAACCACAAGCAGCTAGCCGCAAGGAGCAGCACAGAGTCGATACCATCGACAGGGGATTCGATGGTAGCGACATTCCATCAGATTGCTGGTGACCAGTCAGTCGATACTATCAACCCCAAAGTCGATACTACCGACACGTGTAGTTTTAGTGATGGAAAAGGGATAAAACCGATGCCTAAGGGTGTCGATACCATCGAACCGCGTCGATGGTATCGAGTCAGCATCAGGTGCAATGACAAAAAAAAAAGAAGGCTTGCCGATATCACGAGGGGTCGATACCATCGACCCGCGTCGATGGTATCGACACCGTCAGATCAGAGTTTGTTTCAGATCGGATCAAATCCAATGGTTGTGATATTTTTGCAACCTAAATCGATGATTATACCTAATGACGGTGGCCAAGAGCAGGGTATCACGCCATTAGCCATTGCACACATCCCGAGAAGGGGTGGAGAGAAGAATGAAGCCCAGAAGCACGCCCCAGCCATTCCGGAAGCCGAAGAAGATGTTTTCCACCTCCTAAAGGCTATAGATCGCACATTCTACGCCGAGGAACGCTTGGATCTTCTCCGTTCAGGGGTTTCATTACTTATTCACATTTTTCTCCATGTTTCCCCTTTCTTCACCCATGCTTTTCTCTGAGATGAACATGTGGGGCTAATCCCCTTTGTCTTTAGGGCCGAGATTAGCCGGGGGAAGCATTGTATGACATTTTTACCATAGTAATTCATAATTTATCTCTTAAATCTGTGGTATGATTTCATTTTCTCAATTATATTGTTATGCTTGATCACCATAATGATAATCTAATGCCTTTAATTACTTTGAAAGAAGAATTAATGGTTGAAAAGAGACGAAATTCACATTAATTAACAAATCCCTTGAACAAGGTGATGTAAGGTTAATGGTGGAAACCCAGAGGTCGATTCTAATGCACCTAGTTTAGGGTATAGGTTACTACGACGGTGGAACTGACCTAGACATAGGTAGTGAATTGTACCACGGCAGTGGACAATTCTGACTACAGGCCACTACCCGGATAGAGAGATGAACCTGAATTATTACATGGAAATTCATACAATGAAAACCCGCGGTGAAACCGCAATCCTAAAGATCTCCATTTGAATTGATTAAATTAAACATTTAATCGATTATTGTTTTATTTTATTTTCTTTTATTTTTAAAAACAACTCTCATAACATTTTTATTGGTCTAGCTGATTGTGAGTAGTTAGTAATAGTCTACTGATAATTCCGTGTCCCTGAGTTCGACTCGGGCCTCACAAGGGCAGATACTACATTGACGCGTGCACTTGCGTTCTACGCATGGTAAAATTGTATCAACCATCATTTGAGAAATGAATCTTTTTACACCTATTCTAGCATACCCTTTTGTTGTGTTTGGAATGGATGAATGTGTTCCTCAAATTAAGTAGGGAATGGATTCCCAATCAGGTTCCACTCCTTATAGTGTCTTACTAGGAATAGCACGTGGGGGAGTGAAAGTGATACATATAAGTCCTTGGTTATTAGGGGTTAAATACATCTCCGATCCGTCAGTATTTTGTGTGTGCGAAACCTTATTCTAGTTTCTTTCTTCCACCACTGTCACTCCCAAACTACATCTTGGAGGTTCTTATCCTATCAAAAGTGAGTTTGTCTTCCTCCTTGAGAGACACAATCTATCTGAGTGTTGGTACCTGCGATTGCTACACTATAGTGGTAGTACAAGTTGTTCATCATTAGTGTGAGAGTTAGACATATTCTTACTACATGTTTGTGACCGGATCGACTCGAAGAACATCTCTTATCCAAGAGGATTGCGAGCAATTGGTTTTTTTAAGTATCACATTGGTTTCTCAAATGATGATCTGGTCTGAGTTTCTAAGTTTGTTTTTTGGTCTCCTGCTCTATTTATTCTACACATTTTTATCTAGATATGTCTTAAATTTATTAATTTAATTGAAATAGTTTCTAGTGTTTGTAACAATATAAAATTTATAACCAACAATCTTAAGTAAATCATCTTATTTTTGTTGGTTAACAATGACCGACCATAGTTTTGTACTAAAATTGACACGTCCAGTATGCCTGAAAATTTACTAGTACTAATTTTCCCATTAGCAAGCAAGATGTAATTTTGGATGAATATGCTGGGTTATGAACAATTCTTAGAAGAGGATGAATGTAACGCCCGGGCCCACTGCCCAAGGCTCTAGTAGAGTTTCAGGAATGACGACTGGCCCCACAGACCACCACTAGCCTTAACTGCGCACTTTGTCCACACTGACGCGCAAGCCAGGATCAACTTCCCGACTGGTCACCCATCCTAGTACTACTCCAAGCTGAGCACGCTTAACTATGGAGTTCTTTAGAGATGGGCTTCCTGAAAAGGAGGTGCACCTTGGTGATATGGGTAGTCCAATCATTCCTTTTAAGATCATGTTATCCAAGGCCTCAAATCCTGGGATGTTACAATCTCCCCCACTTAGACTCTTGACGTCCTCGTCAAGGCTCAACTATATGGCCTCATAATCTGACCCCATTTCAGTGCAGACCCACAATGACCCATGGACACCCAGCTCCCGTCCACGGCTACCAGCGTAAAGGTGGCTCCATCTCGTCTCTACGAATAGCCCTTTCCATCTTGCCTGGACCGCACGGCTCAAGACTGGCATGCCACATGCCCATGTGGGCCCCACCTACTGGAGGGGTTATGGCTCTGATACCATTTGTAACGCCCGGGCCCACTGCCCAAGGCTCTAGTAGAGTTTCAAGAATGACGACTGGCCCCACAGACCACCACTAGCCTTAACTGCGCAATTTGTCCACACTAACGCGCAAGCCAGGATCAACTTCCCGACTGGTCACCCATCCTAGTACTACTCTGGGCTGAGCACGCTTAACCACAGAGTTCTTTAGAGATGGGCTCCCGGAAAAGGAGGTGCACCTTGGTGATATGGGTAGTCCAATCATTCCTTTTAAGATCATGTTATCCGAGGCCTCAAATCCTGGGATGTTACAATGAACCTAAAGAAGGCAAAACTATCCTTGATAATGCTAAATTAATAAAAAATTGGAAGAAGGGTGATAAGACATCCCAAGGGTTGATCTTGTTTGCTTTAAAAAACAAGCTGTTTAATCTTTACTCTAAGCCGTATGTTACTACTTTTAAGGTTTTGTTGGGGGGTATTAGAAAATAAATATAATATGGGAAACTTGGATGCTGAAAATACTGTGTTTTCAAATTTCTTAAGTTTCAGATGGCTGAGAGTAAATCCATTTCTGACCAAACTCATGAATTTTAACTCTTATGTCACAAGCTCTCAGATGCAAGCATGGTATTTCCTAGTAAGTTTGTTGTTATGTCCATAATAGAGAAATTCTATAAATATTAGGAGTCATTTGGCAAGGTCTTAGGCATCACAAAGGAGACTTGTCAATGAAAATCTCATGAGGAATATCAACATACAAGAAGAGCCCTTGAAAGAAAATAATGTCAAGTTACTTACTGATATAAACCCTCTATTAATTTTACTGTTGCTAAGAATGAAGATATGATATCAAATAATTCACTTAAACCTAAGTCTAAGATCTACAAGAAACCGAAGAACAACCTTGTTGGACCTGTGGACAAATTGACCAGTGGAACAAGGATTGTCCTTTGAAGAAGGCAAAGAAAGCTGCCACAACTGCAATTGATGAGGTTGTAGTCAACATAATGACTGCATTCTTGAACCTTAATGATGATTACGTGTCCATAAAACCTAGGATTCTTTCAATTTTGAACCAATTTGCTGGAGAATTGATATTGGGGTTAATGTACATGTTTATGCTGACAAGTCCCTATTTATGTCTTACCAGGCCTCAAGAGGTCGATCTGAGTTTGGGCAATTCCAGCTCTATAGAAGTCAAAGGCGAAGGATGGGTGGACTTGAATTTTCCTTTGGGGAAGGTTTAGTCACTTCATAAGGCCAGGCTTGTTCCATCCATTTGCTGCAATATGCTTAGTGGCAAAATTCTTATTAGGGATGGTTTTAAAATAGACTGGAAATGTAATAAAGCTACTATTACACATCTTTATGTCTCTTTATAATTTGGTAAGGGGAATTTATGTGACATGGAAAACCTATTTAAGATTCTTGTTGAACTTGTTTCAAGTTTAGTTTTTAAAATTAATACTATTTGCATGAATCTTGTATCTTCTGACATATGGCATAGTTGTTTGGGACACATTTATTTTCTCCCAATGAAATGAATGATGAATATAGATTTAATTCCGTGATCCTATATTAATTTTAGTAGATGTGGAATTTGTATGCAAGTTAAAGTACCTAGAAAACCTTTTCATTGTATGAATAGGAATTCAGAAATTCTTGACCTAATACACACTAATATCTACACGTTTAATAGGATTGCTACGAGGGATAAAAAATGTTATTTCTTAAATTTTATTGACAATGCAAGTAGCTACTATTATGTCTATTTATTTAAGAGTAAAGATGATGCATTAAAAAATTTAAAATCTTTAAGAAAGAACCTAAAACTCAAACTAGTAAAATACTAAAAAAATTTAAGACTGATAGGGGGTAGTATACCTCAAACTTGTTCTTGGAATTTTGTCAATTCCATGGTGTAGTTCATGAGGTTACCGCTCCTTATTCACCAAAATCTAATGGTATTTTAAGACATAAAAATAAAATCCTAATGATATGGTTTATACCATGCTCCAAACCTTAGGTCTACCCAACCTTATGTGGGGGGAAGCTTTGAATACAACTTTCCATATTCTGAGTAGAGTTCCATAAACATAAAGAAAGTAGTCTATTTGAGCTATGGACAAGGAGAAAACTGAGTCTCAAATATCTTCTAGTGTGGGGGGTTCCTTGATAAGGTGCTTGTTCCTAAATACAAAAGGGAGATGTTGGGACTGAAAATAGTTGATGCCATCTTGTTGGGTTATGTAGAGACAAGTTATGCCATAGATTCTTGATTATAAAATCTGAAATATCATGCATTGATCTCAATACAATTGTGGAACTATGTGATACTATAATCTTTGAGAATGTCTTTCTTATGAAACTAGTGTGCCCAAAGTAGTAACTTGAGAGTATTCATTCACCACATGATCCATTCCCTAGCACGTGGAAAGAATGAAAAATGTGGGGGGTGACTTAAAACATATTATTTTTAAGTCTGATGATTCTAAAATTTTTTTTGAACCAAGAAGAAGCAAATGGTCAAGGTCATCCAAGGATTTTGGATGTGAGTTTCTCACTTACAATATTCAAGATGGTCCTATATCTTTCAAACTAGATATGTATTCTCCAAAAGCTAAGTTTGGAAAGAAAGTTTTAATAATAAAATAAAATCAATTCTATCGAATGGAACTTGGGAATTAGTGAATTTTCTACCTGGTTGTTACACAGTTGGATGTAAATGGATATTTAAAAAGAAACTTAATGTAGATGGGACAACCACTAAGTATAAATCTAGATTGGTTTCTAAGAGTTACACATAGAAAAGTGATAGATTATTTTGATACATATTCTCTTGTTTCTCGCATGACCACTATCTGAGTGATTATAGGGTCTAATTTCATTTATAATCTCTCTGTCCATCATATGGATGTGAAGACCATGTTCTTACATGACGATCTTCAAGAGGAGATATATGTGGAACAATCTTAGGGATTTGTGGGTCATGGAAATAAGTCTAAAGTTTGTAAACTTTTTAAGTCATTATATGGGTTGAAACAAGCCCCAAGCAATGACATGAGATGTTTGATCCCGTGATATCATCATTTGGATTTATTTCTAATGATTTTTATAAATGTGTTTACTGTAAATTTTTTTAATTATGGATTCATTCTGTTATGCTTATATGTGGATGATATCCTACTTTTTGGTTCCAATATGAAAGTATTAAATGAGACAAAATCATTCTTATGTAGCAAGTTTGAAATGAATGATATTAGTGTCACTGATGTGATTCTATGGCTTAAAACCATAAGGTCTACTGATGGTATAACTCTCTCTCAATCTCACTATGTTGAGAAGATACTGGAGAGGTTTGAGTACACATAACATAAGCCTATTAAGACTCCATATGATCCATCCAAGGCCTTGTTTAAGAATACAACTAGAGTTCTAGTGTCTCAATTATGATACTATCAAATTATCAAAAGTTTGATGTACCTTATGAATTGCACATGACTAGACATTGCGTTTGCCGTGAGTAAGTTAATTAGATACACTACTAGTCCCAAAAATACCCATTGGAAAACTCATGATAGAGTATTGAGGTTTATCAAAGGAACTTGTTCCCTTGGGCTGCAATATGACAAATATCCTTCTGTAGTCGAAGGTTAGAGTAATTCAAGCTCCATTGTCATGAAATTTGAAAGTAATGATGTCTCATGATATGTATTCATACTGTGAGGATGTGTTGTTGTTTGGCGGTCTAAGAAACATACCATATTGTCTACGTCTACTTTTGAGGCAGAGTTGTGTGCCTTAGATGAAACTGGGTTGGAAGTTGAATTGCTGCATGGACTTATGTCCAATTTACGTACTATAAAGAAGCCTCTTCCTGCAATTTTAGTTCACCGTGATAGTACAACAACCATTTCTAAGATAAGGAGTTCCAAGTACAATAAAAAACAACATTACTCAGACTCAAGTCTATAAGGAAATTAGTGTCTAATGAGGTCCTGACTGTAGACTATGTAGGTATCAAAGATAATATAGCTAATCCTTTGAGTAAAGGTCTTAACCTGGATTTAGTTGTGAAATTTAGGTTGGGATGTGACTGAAACCCCTTTAGATTTGTAGGTAGTAGCAACCCAACACAAAAGAGTAGAAATATCATAAATTGAGTTTGATGTGGTAATAACAAGCTGTCAGGTGAACTAAATGACACTATGTTTTTCATTATGCTTCTTGGATTGGTGTGTCTATCCCATGGAAAAACTATTAGTATCATGACTGCAAGTTAGTAAGAGATTAGTCTCTGAATGGTGTTAAGTCTTAGATAGAATGCTAGAAGTACATCTTTAGAGACTCCAATTGAATGATTGATGTTGGTAGGCTACAATAGGTTAATAGGTTTGTTCCCTAATATGAATCATGACATGTTTTCGATGCATGGCCTTAATGCATCATATTTCTTTTTTTTTCATGTCTTTATTGTGTTGTTACCAATCGATACTCTTGCACCCAATGTTCAAGTTCAAATTTTTTGTTCACCTAGTTCCTGAAGGGTTTAAAGTTGGATAACTCAGTTAGATTCAAATCATAAGGTATATGCTTAAATCACAATGTGGAGGTCTGAGTGGAAAATCACACTATAATTTGGACATTATGGGGGATTATTGAATATAACTGTAACAACCATTTATCTACATGGTTAAGCCCAATGTGGTGCATCTAGTACATGGAGGAAAAGTATCTTTGTCTCTTGTGCAAATGGGAAGAGCCTTTTGTCTAATATTGCTTGATCCTAAAACTTTTATAGTCCTTATATGTAGGACCACATGTGACATTAGTGTACATAGGAATATAAGGGAGAGTATGCTCACCCTTGTGGTGGGTTTGGTGACAAAAACACACATGCACACACACACATGATCCACACCATGCCTCACCTAGTCTGGCCTGACCGAGGTGGGTCGAGCACATGCTCATGCTTGTGGATTGTGGGTCACGGGTTTTGGGTTGTGGGAATTGTCTTTCGTCTTTCATCTTCTTTTGGCAAGAGAAAACAAGTACTTAATTAATTATTAATTAAATTTATTGTTACTTTCCTAAATAGAATTATTTTCTATTTTGTGTACAAGAGAGATGGTGTATTATTGGGAATAGTATGTGGGGTGTAAGAGTCCTACATATAACTCTCTGGTCTTTGGGATTAAACACATCTCATCTGTCATTTGTTTTTGCAAAACCCTATTCTAGTCTCTTGCTTTTGTCATTATGGCTCCCAAACTAACTCGTATAGATTTTTCTTTTGTGAGATGCAAGTTCGACCTTCCTCTTTCATAGTTGTGATCTATCTAGGTGGTGGTACCTGTGATCACTGGGATGCAATAGTAGTGGAAGCTATTCATCATAAATGCAATAGCGAGAAGTATTCCTACTACATGTATGCTACAGGTTCATGACTGGATTGACTAGACGAAAAACACTTACCCAAGAGGATTGTGAGCTGCTGATTTCTTTCAGTATAACAATTGTTTCTCAATGGACAACCTGGTTTGAGTTTCTAACTTCTTTTTCGATTCTCCTACTCTATTTATACTAAGTGTTTCTTATCTAGATTTGGCCTGAATTTGTTATTTAGTTTCAACTGTTGCTTCTGCATGTAATGTCATAAAATTAATGCATTGAATATCATGCCCAATCATATAAAATAAAACAAATTAACATGGAAAAGAGAATGTCTCCTTTTTCTTCAATCCTTGTTTGGTCGATGCCATCAATCGATGTCCCAAGGAGTATGCAAAATATCATACTACAATATAAGCATGTTGCAATAGTAGATGTCTTTATTGGTTGCACCATGCACATGTGCATCTTCTCCAAGGAACATGTAAAATACCATGCCTCTCACAACAAGAAGACCTAGCATCACGTCAAGAGCATGAATCTAGAAACAACTGGACAAGAAGTGGAAACTTCATGGTTACAAAAACACCATGAACACTATTCTTGAAGTAACTACATTCCAAGCCATGAGAATACACTGAAGTGTATACAAAAGGTGTGGTACATGCTTTTTCTATTGACAAAGCTACTGAAAGGGATGTGGGAGAGAAAGTGGCAGGTCCCCTGTAAGGAGTGGGACCCTATAGGGGATCCACTCCCTACTCTCTTTGAGGAATAAATCCATCTATCCCAAACATACTAATGAATACAATAAAAAGGTATGCTAGGATAGGTGTAAAATTATCATTTCTCAGTTAATTGTATTCAAAACATTATAGTGTAATAGCAAAATAATATTTCATACCTATATTCAATTTATCAAAGTTACATAATATTATCCCATAAATGTCTTATATCAAAGTACAACTTCATGATATAAATAGAGGGATATCCAACTATCTAAAGTCTATCCCCCATTAAGAGTCATCTCCATAAGATAGGTCCATGTTTGTATGTCATGTCCTCCATGTCCTACACCTGGGGTTGGAAGTATACCCCAGAAGAGAAGACAAAATATAGTAATTATCAACATACAAGCCGATATGAGCATATTAATTTGGGATTGAGAAATATTAGAAAAAAAGACATCAAATATAATAAGGCTTCCCATAGAATAGGAAAAGTATTATCTAAGTAGATATCAAAGAGGATACATCATGAAGGAGATGCACAATAAGAGTTTTCTTGCCTTAAAACAATGTCACAATAATAATATCACAATTTATAAGTAGGTACATGATGAGTAACAAGCAGACTCACATATACTAAAAATTAGGATAGGAACCCATATGTATTCCATACCAAAGGGCAGGAGGACTAAAGCCTCAGTGCCAAACAAATAAAGATTTTGCATGAGAATAAAACTAAATTCATGTAAGGGGTATAAAACCTAGTGCCTAATATCATATGTAGTAGGGGAATAAAATCCAGTGCATGGCATGAGAATAAAATCCAGTGCCTATAAACATTATAAGTGGATGGGGAATAAATCCCACTGCATATATGGTGTCACTTCTTCTAGTTATGACTAGTCAATCGCACATGATAATAGGGTAGGCAAGATAAAGTATAGTCATGCACAACAAATAGATGTGAACATCCAACTAATATAAAGTAGAGTTAAAGGACCCATAAATAAATATACATATATTTCAAAAACTAAGATACTTCATAGGATCACAAAAGTCCATAACTTGAAATGTAGGATTTCACAAGGAATAAGATGAACAAGATATAAATAAGGACCCAACAAGAATATCCAACAAAATAAGATGATCAGAAGATCCATATCAATGAATACTTTCTCACATAATTCCATGTCTCAAATGATAGAGAATGTGTAAAGGGTAGTATGTCCCAGAGGACCAAGAGGGAGAGATAAATATGGGTGATTTTCTCAATAAGATAAATAGGAAATGCAACATACATTAAGAGAGTGAAATCAGAAATTACTTAAATATGAACTAGAGATGCAACATGCCTCATATTGGGTCTACATCTTAAATTCAACCCTAGGTCCAAACCAGGATCTTCAGAACACCTATTAAACATATTATGTAGAATTAAGGTTAATTTCACATTAAGTACATAAACCCTAAAACATTACCTTTTTATTATTATTAGATTAGGTTATGAAACTATACCATCTTGTGTATTATATTTGTTTTTGAGTTCATCTCATATTTTTACTTTATTTTTATGGCTTATGAATTATTAGTTATGAATTTGGAAATTTTAGGAAATCAAATAAATCCTTGAAAATCACATATTTATTAATTTGGAATTGGTGACAAAAATCGTGCTATTACATAGAAAAAACACTATGACCTGCAAACATTTTTTTTTCTAAGCTGTAAATAATTTAATATGCATTTTGAAAATTTGAACAATAAAAAAACCCATAAACCCACGTATAAACATTATCCATTTTTGTAATACTCATCTTAGTTGGTCCTATTAAAGTTTGCTATTTGTCAAAGGCCCACCGCAGACCCATCGCTCAACCTAGCACAATAAAAGAAAACCAAAGAGGCCTAAAAAGATGATTTTACCCCTAATGGGAAGAAGTACAAGCAAGAGAAAGAGAGGGGTAGGGAAGGAAAAAGGTGCCAAACATTGCTCTGATCTCACAATTCACATATAAGTGAACACCAGGGACTCATGACAGGAGACCTAGACTGACTGTGATCATCAATGAGAAACAATGACATGAGAGGTCGCATACATGCTCCTCAAGTCCGACCAACCTCGTTGACCCCAAATGCTATTCTTGGAAAACCCTAAGGATAATAGGAGAAACTCTACCATATATGGGCAAGGAGGTGGGAGGTGAAGATGATCATTCAACCAAAGCAAAGAAAAATGAAAATTGAATACAAATTTGAGTGGTTTAGATGAACTGAAGGGCGATGAAAGTGAAGCCAACCGAACCATAGTTTGTGAAAATGCCAATAAATTGCAGAAAAGATGGGAATGTGTGAAAAAGAGGGAATTAATATGTATATTATAAAAAAATCAAGGGTTGTGAATCTTTATAAATTAATATATACCTTAGCAACGATTTTGGAAGGATGCTGGGAACCTAGCGGCCTCCATGGACGACATGCCAGAGCTGAAATTGTCAAGACCTAAATACTGGCCTCAGGGAAGCCATTACAGCCAAGTTCCAGTTGCGTGGGTACAGGTAGGCTGAGCGTAGATGAGGTAGAAAGGTTCTTGTCAGGATGTTATACATAGACTGTGGTGGTAGGGAAAGGCTCTAGTGAAAATTATACTGTAGTGGCAGCATGAACACTAGTTGCTGAGGAGGCTATTAGCCTATTGATGGGGACTCAATGGATTGACGAGTTAGTCACAAATTAATTTGTGATTTTGTGGTATGGTCAGAAGCTCTATCATCATCAAAGAAGAGATCATGGGGTGAAAAGATTTAGGTGGGAGGCATTTGCTGTTGTTGAATAGCTATATATTCCTAATGTCGACGAGTAACAACCATCCTCGGTGTAGGAAGACAATCTCAAAAGGAATCGACCAGACAATGGATGAAATAAACTCATGGTGTATTGCTCGATAAGAATGTTGGTCCCTGCTAAAAATTGAAACTGTCCACTGTGTCAGTAATATTCCTAACAGTAAGTGGCTATACTAGTTCTTCATCTTGATTGTACTTAAAGTGTTTGTTATTTTGCCTAGGTAAACTAAAGATTTTTATGTGTATTTCCTTAAAAACAACGTTGTAGTCAATTGCTTGTACATTCATCATGTTTAATTTTGGAAAATAAAAAATTTAAAAATAGAATGCAGCTTGTCCATTCCTTCCCAATTAGTCATACAAGTTTTATATTTTGGTTCTCAATATCTTAATTAGCTTCAGTGTATGTATTTTAGATCGATTTGAAAAGGATACATCAACTAATTCCCATGGTTTAGAATGTACTCAGTTGTTGGTGCGAAGGTCATGGTGTTCTGTAACGACCCTGCCTCCCGGTAACCCCCAATTAAGGGAGACCGAAAGGTCAAAGCCGTTATCCAATAACCCAGATCAAAGGTTCGACAAATAATCAATAATAATTATGAAATTCTACTAACTAAAATGAAATCTGGTAGAAAATTAAAACTTTGCATAGCTTTTTAAAACTTTGGGAATCTATCTATCCAAGCTTGAATCTACTCTATCTAATCCTCCTTGCACTTGATGTTTTATTTTCACAATGTGTCACTTTACTGTTTGTTCATTTCAGGGTTGTACCTAAAATGCCAACAAGCAAAACGTCAGTCAACATATCGAAATATACTGGTATGTGGGGACAACCAAAAGTTTGCACATATGGATAACAATCTAACTATCACAATCAAGTTAATTAACAAACCAATTTATTCTTTTCAGTATGACATTCCCCACCACTTTTGCTCTAACCCTGGCATACCCACCTTAGGGTTTCTGTTGCCAATGACTTAAGGCCACCTTCTCAATCCCGAGCTTGGTGCCTGGGCTCACCACTCATGGTGCCCTCTAGTCATGCAATATCATAGGCCACCTTCTCATTCCTGAGCTTGGTGCTTGGGGTCACCACTCAGGGTGCCCATTGGTCTACCCATCTGGGCCTGACCTTTGGCATCATCCATCAGGGTGGCATGTAGGTGCGAGAATACATACTTCTATTATTAATGTGATAATCATAGTGACTTTATAATTTTCAAGTATGAACAACCAAACTGATAATTTGCATTCAATGCGATTAACCATCGGGAAAATCCTTAGGAAACTAAGGCGGTTATTCATAATTAACCACATACCTGATCTAGAGCAACTTGATTGTCCAAGCAATAAGGATAAAGAATAAGCAACAAGCAATCAACAATATCCTAAAATTAATGCATGGGATCCAAGTGTTATAGTTTATCCAGAACATTCTAAAGCCAGACTTGGATTCCACCTTAGGCTTTCTAGATCACTTTAGGGTTTTATTAGGGTTTTAGCATCCATAATACTTTTATCACGTTTAATGCTCTCTTAGTTCACAAACCCTAATTTCAACATTATAAACCCAATAAAAGTCAATTATTTCTCTTTTATATCAAAACTACCATCTTTATCCTTTTAAGTTATTTCAAGGTCATTAGACTCAATTCATAGTTTATCATGGTCTAATCCACATATGAATGTTATTTATCATTAATTCTACCTTTTTGTCCACTAGGAAACCCTAATTTCCACATTAAGGGTATTTATCCACAAATTAGGAACTTTAATGCTTGAAATATCTTATAACCATGAAAACTCAGTTCTATACATGAAATCAAACAATTAAAGCCATTATTAATCCTAATTACCAACATTGGGGTTTCAAGGCCCATTAAAGCCTATTTATGCACATAAACTCTAAATTAACCGAATTTCATGCAAAGTTCATCTTTTTCGATCTTAATGTTCCTTTTTATCATTAACAGGCTAATACCAACTTTAATCATCCATTAAACCCTTCTAAATATATTACTCATCTTAAAATAGGGTTCTTAAAACATTAATACATTATATTTGATATCTTCCATTAATTTTCGAATTGCAAGAGGATCTAGCTTCAAATATATTTTTAACGGATTCCCCTCATTTTTTTGAGCAACTTTCATATTTTATGCGTGCTAATCTGAGCTACAAATAATTAACTATGAATTTTTCAAAACTCACTTACTTTGGGCCAGTGGGAGGTTTCCACGTAGGCCTTTCCATGCAACGAACTCAGCTTGCTTGAAAGCATAACGAAATGTCATTTTTGCCCCTGGTTAAGTAGGTTGGTTCTACAGATTGCGGAGGGCAAACTTGTCCAATGCCCCCGATCCTCTTCAACCCTGGGATCCGCTGCAACCAGGCCATGAACGGCTGCTTCCCGCGGTCTGCCCTTCCACCTTGAGGCTCGAGGATCGTCGCCGATGGCTGCCCTAGCTCCACCATCGTCTACCGCACCTAGGGTGCCTCTAACTTGCCTCCAAAGTGGCCTCTCCCAAGAGGAAGAAGGACACGACCGTTGCTGCAACTGCAGCCGGTCTTGCAGTCTATCGGTGGAAGTTGCGCGAAGCTAAGGACGTCGAGATGGTAGCCGAGCAGTCCAGGGTTGATGTGGAAGCACCCTGCCTCCAATCATATGACTCCACAGCCCTACGTTGATCCAGGGATGGAACTATCGTCTTGGTTAGGGTTTATGGACGAAATCATGGAAGAAGAAGAAAGTAGAAGAACATGGGGTTCTCTCTTCCTTTCGAACCAAGGCTATACCCCTTATATATGGGTGGGAAATGAAGCCATAGGTTGTCTTATACACGACTCAAAGAGTCCCTTTCCAAAAGGAATCATATTCCTTCAAGGAGAAGTAATCCTTCTCTCTCTTCTTAATCCTTTTGATATTCTCTATTATTTGTATAAATAGGAATTCAAAAATCCTTGCCATTATTCTCTTTATTCTTGCCTTTTAAACCATTGGCATGAATTTCTATTTTCCTTTAGTAGAAACTATTTCCTTTTTAACAATACCACATAATCCATTAATAATGTATGCACATTATATTCTGATTTTCTTTTATAGGTATTTTCTCTTTCCTCTTTCTTCATTGGGACTCCTTGGATCCCAAGAAACTCTATTATTTCGAAATTCCTTTTTATTGGATACTCATTATCCTTCTAGATGCATCTAAATGCATTATTCTTCATTATCTTGTTTATTTCTTATTAAAATAGCTCTTTTTGAGAATTTCTCTTTATTTCTCTTTTATTTTTCTTTTATTTTCCTCATTGGTATTCCTTTTATCATTAGGAATCCTTGGAATACGAAATTCCACTAAGGATAACTCAATTATACCTCTTTCCACTTATTTTCCACATTGTACCATTGTTTTCAAATTCTTTCTTAATAAAGAAATACTTAATTGATCTTTTCTTTTCTTATTGCATTATCTATGCAACTTTGGACTCCTTGGGACCCAAGGAACCCATGTGGCACGAAATCCACCTTTGGATTAAGTTCTTTTTGCCATCTAGAGGTTTCCACACCTTTCTTTTCTCAAACACTCAATTATTCATTTACTAATTGAATTTCCTTGTTATTGGGCCCAATAGCCAATAAAGCCCACAACACAATCATCAAGGCTATTGTAAACGAAACTCATTTATTGAAATTTATATCATTATTTGTTCCAATTTCTTTAATATGAGAAATTACATTTCTCACCAAAGGAACCCATAAATTGGGGTTGTAACATCCTTCCCCTCTTATAAGAATTTTGCCCTGAAAATTCCATCAAGCAAGCAAATAGATAGGATAAGCCTTTCATATGTCCATCATGGCTCCCATGTGGCTTCACCCTTTCCATGGTGCTTCCCAAGAACCTTCATCATCTCATATTCTTCCATCTGAGTTCTTTCTTACCTTGGTATATCGTACCCTCATAGGTGACTCAGGACATTTCAGCCTCTCAAAAGCTGAATAGGTTCAAGGCTCAACACATGGCTTGGGTACCTCACACAGTGCTCTAGATCAGACTCATGGAACACATTTATTCATCACATTATCCTGAGGGCAAGGCTAAACACAACCATCTCCACCAATCCATATGAATGGACCCATATATCGGGGACTCAACTTTCTCAGTTTTAGTTTAGAGGGGTTGGATTTTCACATCACATATTCTCCCACAGTGAACTGCATGTCAGTCTGCTTTGCATCAGCTCGTGACTCATGTCACCACTGGGCCCTCTATCAGCCATTGCACGATCAAAACGACTTCATCTGCACACACTATGGTTCTTTTCTGACCTTCGTGAGACCTCCTTCACCAACATCATCTTAATGAAGCAGTGACCGACACAACCTCTCTATAAAACTTCTTGCATCCTGATAAGTCTATGGTGGCTAACGTCACATCACAAGAACTGTCTCTTTGTATCACCCTGAATGAGCACACATGCTCTCATCAGACCCTCTAGTCTGGATCATACGAACCATTAGTATGGGGTGCTAAACTGTTCTAACATAGAGTTCTTTAGGTATCTACTTCCACCTCACGGGAGTGAACCTTTAGGTTATTCTAAAAACTTTGCACTCACATCATGGTGTAGTTGAACCATCTCTCTCTTATAAGAAGTTCAACCAGATCTGTCCCGTGACAGTACTTTTTCTTTCTCATGTCATATCGGTAAGGAGATCTACCATAACCCATATTGCATCTTGACCTTCCTTGGTCTAGGGGAGACTCACGACATCCATAGTGATGAATTCCCATTCCCTCTCAGGAACTGTTTATACTTTATAACCATGCACAGGGTTACTGGTGTTCGTCCTTCACCTCCTGGTTTGCATGCTACATGCAACATCATATCAAGCAGCCAAAGTGCTACTATAACTTACTATCTTTGTAATATCACGGTGTTTGGTGATCTTAAAACCATGATTTCCAGTATGTCATGATTCCTCAAGATCGATACCTCAGAAACCCTAAACCACTTTCATCAGGTTTTCATCACTTTCCTTTCCAAAGAAGTACATCTGAGGTTCGACAACCATCCTTTCATTATATCACAGACTAGGCTGGCTAAACAACAACTACTAAATTGTTCAACAGATCTTGTTACATCTGAGTGTTATCCCAAACATATCTCTTTTTCTCAACTTAAGGTTAGCCTAGAAACCTCAACTTGTTCTAGCTTCCATCTAAACTAGGCAACTATATCTCAGCCAGAGCATTCATTATCACTTCTTATCCTTAGGTGTAAGGTATCATTGAGGACATACACCTCCATGTATTATACTTATCATCTCATCTCAAAGTCTAAGTTTGTTTTCATCAAGAAACCCTGAGCTCATCCTCATGGTGATCAAACTCGACCTTAGTTAACTTGAAAATTCCACATAGCTCATGCTAAAAACATCCTTATAAGATGACTACCTTATTTCTCTTAGTGTTGGTAAACCATCCATGTATCGTTCACTCCACCAGGGTATGTTATCCTCTCTGTAGCAATGTCTCAACTAACACCATCTTTATCCTTTGTGTATGGCATGCGTACTATCCTATCTCTCACTCCCATAACAAGAGGAAATAAGCATTTGGCTGTAGTCCAAATACATAGTTCTTCCTGTTCTAAGAGTAGAGATGGCACATCCCACCTTGCCAGTACACCTTTAAATCTGAGTGAGAACGTGCAACTTATATCACAAACATCATGATATCAAAATTACTTCCATGGAAAACTGATCTCAAACCTACTTGGTCCAAACACAATCCTTGGTCATCTCCTCTAGGTCTATAGGGTGCCGACACTTTTGGGGTCATCCCTTTTCCCTCATGCATCCAGAGAGTGCCTTACTCATCTGCCCTTTGGGTCCCATGAGTTCATGAAGGTGATCAATCTCCTAATCCATGGCCCTTAGACAATGATAACTGTTACCTCCCGACCCTATGGTCATGTGCAACTAGGGAATTAGGCAACTCCTTCTTCCATCAGTCTTATCCCTACCTGACCCTAGGACAGACTTAGGATTCTATTATAGTATATGTCCAACTTAGAACCTTACCCAAGCCTTCATCACCTCTCTCTGCATTCATGGGCTGACTTTCATCCTTTCATAAGGGTCATGGCGACCTGCCTACCTTGGTCAGGCCCCATACCAGTTACCTCCATGGTAACACATCCATATGCACTTAGAGATGGTTAACTATGGGTCTACAGGTTCATTCTCATGCCATGTACTCTTCACTTGGCTTCTCAAAATCCTATGAAACCTCCTTAGGTTTCCTCAAACCCACAAAACTGGTAAACACCCAACCAAAGGGTCCCTCTCCCAGGATGGGAGGAAACTACAACTCTTGACAACAAGGTCACAATCGTCCTTGGGGTTTACATTCACATGAGCATGCCTAACCCAGCAGCTACTAAGGCACAAGCAGACCACCTACTAAACCATGCTAGGTCATACTTGTTCTCTTTCCTCAACATTAGATCAACTTAGTTGTGAGGGGTTCATCAAACATACCCTTAACTTAAGGGGTTTCCTTTACCTCTACACATGAGGAGTTCCATGCTCGAAACTATGGAGACTCAAATCTCATTATGAGCATTGGGTACACTGCTCCCCCTCTTAGGCCTAGGAACCCTAAGACCACCTTTGTGTGTCCAACTGCATGCTCAATCTCTTAACCACGAATCAAGCATATCCAAGGTATGTCATGTACTTCCATGATCCTTTTATATGAGCAACACCTCAGAGTTGAGTCCTCCTCAAGGACAACTAACTAGGTATAAGGCCTCACAACCCGTTACTAAACCTTTCTAGGTCTAAAGAACTCTTCTATCTATCTCAGAAGGTAAACATCTATACCATGGGCACATGGGTACCAGAAGCCTCATCCTCTCTCTAGGGTTTGGTTCCTCTAAAGGCAACCAAGATATCATCAGCCTCCAAGGGTCAAGCATAAGGCAACCACTATCATCCACTTAGGTCGTGTCATCCTCAACTCCCCACTGTTCCTCATATCTCGGGGCTTTAGGCTTCCAACCTCCTTGTTGGGGTCCTACTTTCTCTCTGTAGAGCTAACTCCACACCCATCCATACTACTAGAGGTCCTCTCTACATGAAGGATCAAGCTCACATGCATACCTCTACGTGGGTGAAGCCTATGCTCAAACTTATGTTTGCTCGTGATTATCCATAGCCCCTTATGCTTATCTCATAAGCCATCCATCCTATCCTTCTGGCCTCGGTTTTAACTTACTGTTGGTACTACTGATGTAATTTGGGTGCAAGCTATATCCTACTTGCAACAACCCATGAGGTTTCTATAAGTTCTTCTCTAACCTTATCCATGAAGGAGCTATCCTTCGCTCAAACATGCACGACCCTTCCCAGGGTTGGGTTGCCCAAAGGTACTCGGTCATCAACTTCTCATGGCTCATATGGCATCCAAGGCATGTCTATCCAAACACCCAATCAACCATGACATCTACTCACCATGTCATATCTCTCTCTAACCTTCACTTAGGGTTAGGGTTAACATCATCCTCAAAGGATGTGCCAGGTTTCTACTTGTAATGGAGATCTCTATCTCCAAGACTAACTCTCTTTACTCATCCTCCTGACAAGGAGGTCTAGCCTCATGTTTCTCCTGAGAGCAATGACAACTCGTGTCATATGACATAAGCATGTATCTATTATTTAGTTTGCGCTTAATCTATTAAGCTTATGTCCATGACATCTTATTTACATGCTTTTCATTAATTTGGTGGAGGATTCCTTAGACCTTATTAACCTTACCCATACCTCAAGAGGGTGAGGAGAAGAGAGAAAACCCTAATCCTTAAGGTACTTAATAGAATTCGAGTTGAGAAGGGATGAACAAGATGAGAGAGTCCTAAAGGTATCTTATTTCGAGTCATATCCTAAGACATCGGCCAAGCAGTCACACAATTCGGGAGTCCTCATATTCTGACAAGTAGTTCGGAGGAAAATATTGCCATCCCCCAGACGTGATCCTTTTCTAGACACCTCAGTCCTTCAGACAATCCTCTAATAACTCCCTTGGGTTCTAGATAGTTTGTAAAATTTAATAATTGTTAAAGATTAAGTGAGGAACCTTCGCTCTGATACCAATTGTAACGACCATGCCTCTCGGTAACCCCCAATTAAGGGAGACCGAAAGGTCAGAGCCGTTATCCAATAACCCAGATCAAAGGTTCGACAAATAATCAATAATAATTATGAAATTCTACTAACTAAACTAAAATATGGTAGAAAATTAAAACTTTGCATACCTTTTTAAAACTTTGGGAATCTATCTATCCAAGATTGAATCTACTCTATCTAATACTCCTTGCACTTTATGTTTTATTTTCACAATGTGTCACTTTACCATTTGTTCATTTCAGGGTTGTACCTAAAACACCGACAAACAAAACGTCGGTCAGCATATCGAAATATACTGGTATGTGGGGACAACCAAAAGTTTGCACATATAGATAACAATCTAATTATCACAATCAAGTTAATTAACAAACCAATTTATGCTTTTCAGTATGACATTCTCCACCACTTTTGCTCTAACCTTGGCATACCCACCTTAGGGTTTCTGTTGCCAATGACTTAAGGCCACCTTCTCAATCCCAAGCTTGGTGCCTGGGGTCACCACTCAGGGTGCCCATTGGTCTACCCATCCAGGCCTGACCTTTAGCATCATCCATCAGGGTGGCATGTAGGTGCGAGAATACATACTTCTATTATTAATGTGATAATCATAGTGACTTTATAATTTGCAAGTATGAACAACCAAACTAATAATTTGCATTCAATGCGATTAACCATCCGAAAAATCCTCATGAAACTAAGGCGGTTATTCATAATTAACCACATACCTGATCCAGAGAAACTTGATTGTCCAAGCAATAAGGATAAAGAACAAGTAACAAGCCATCAACAATATCCTAAAATTAATGCATGGGATCCAAGTGTTATAGTTTATCCAGAACATTCTAAAGCCAGACTTGGATTCCACCTTAGGCTTTCTAGATCACTTTAGGGTTTTATTAGGGTTTTAGCCTCCATAATACTTTTATCACGTTTAATGCTCTCTTAGTTCACAAACCCTGATTTCAACATTATAAACCCAATTAAAGTCGATTATTTCTCTTTTATATCAAAACTACCATCTTTATCCTTTTAAGTTATTTCAAGGTCATTAGACTCAATTCATATTTCATCATGGTCTAATCCACATATGAATGTTATTTATCATTAATTCTACCTTTTTGTCCACTAGGAAACCCTAATTTCCACATTAAGGGTATTTATCCCCAAATTAGGAACTTTAACGCTAGAAATAGCTTATAACCATGAAAACTCAGTTCTATACATGAAATCGAATAATTAAAGCCATTAGTAATCCTAATTACCAACATTGGGGTTTCAAGGCCCATTAAAGCCTATTTATGCACATAAACTCTAAATTAACTGAATTTCATGCAAAGTTCATCTTTTTCAATCTTAATGTTCCTTTTTATCATTAATAGGCTAATACCAACTTTAATCATCCATTAAACCCTTCTAAATATATTATTCATCTTAAAATAGGGTTCTTTAAACATTAATACATTAAATTTGATATCTTCCATTACTTTTCGAATTGCAAGAGGAATCCGACTTCAATTATATTTTTAACGGATTCCCCTCATTTTTCTGAGCAACTTTCATATTTTATGCGTGCTAATATGAGCTACGGATAATTAACTATGAATTTTGCAAAACTCACTTACTTTGGGCCAATGGGAGGTTGCTACGTAGGCCTTTCCATGCAATGAACTCGGCTTGCTTGAAAACATAACGAAATGTCATTTTTTCCCCTGGTTAAGTAGGTTGGTTCTACAGCTCGCGGAGGGCAAACTTGTCCAATGCCCCCGATCGTCTTCAACCCTGGGATCCGCCGTGACCAGGCAACGAACGACTTCTTCCCGCGGTCTGCCCTTCCACCCTGAGGCTCGATGATCGTCGCTGATGGCTTCCCTAGCTCCGCCATTGTCCGCCGCACCTAGGACGCCTCTAACTTGCCACCAAAGTGGCCTCTCCCAAGAGGAAGAAGGACGCGACCGTTGTTGCAACTGCAGCCGGTCTTGCAGTCTATCGGTGGAAGTTGCGCGAAGCTAAGGACATCGAGATGGTAGCCGAGCAGTCCATGGTTGATGTGGAAGCACCCTGCCTCCAACCATATGACTCCACGACCCTACGTTGATCCAGGGATGGAACTATCATCTTGGTTAGGGTTTATGGACGAAATCATGGAAGAAGAAGAAAGTAGAAGAACGTGGGGTTCTCTCTTCCTTTCGAACCAAGGCTATACCCCTTATATAGGGGTGGGAAACGAAGCCATAGGTTGGCTTATACATGATTCAAAGAGTCCCTTCCCAAAAGGAATAATATTCCTTTAAGGAGAAGTAATCCTTCTCTCTCTTCTTAATCCTTTTGATATTCTCTATTATTTGTATAAATAGGAATTTGAAAATCCTTGCCATTATTCTCTTTATTCTTGCTTTTTAAACTATTGACATGAATTTCTATTTTCCTTTAGTAGAAACTATTTCCTTTTTAACAATACCACATAATCCATTAATAATATATTCACATTATATTCTTATTTTCTTTTATAGGTATTTTCTCTTTCCTCTTTCTTCATTGGGACTCCTTAGATCCCAAGAAACTCTATTATTTCGAAATTCTTTTTTATTGGATACTCATTATCCTTCTAGATGCATCTAAATGCATTATTCTTCATTATCTTGTTTATTTTTTATTAAAATAGCTCTTTTTGAGGATTTTTCTTTATTTCTCTTTTATTTCTCTTTTATTTTCCTCATTGGTATTCCTTTTATCATTAAGAATCATTGGAATACGAAATTCCACTAAGGATAACTCAATTATACCTCTTTCCACTTATTTTCCACATTTTACCATTGTTTTCAGTTTCTTTCTTAATAAAGAAATACTTAATTGATCTTTTCTTTTCTTATTGCATTATCTATGCAACTTTGGACTCCTTGGGACCCAAGGAACCCATGTGGCACGAAATCCACCTTTGGATTAAGTTCTTTTTGCCATCTAGAGGTTTTCACACCTTTCTTTTCTCAAGCACTCAATTATTCATTTACTAATTGAATTTCCTTGTTATTGGGCCCAATAGCCAATAAAGCCCACAACACAATCATCAAGGCTATTGTAAAAGAAACTCATTTATTCAAATTTATATCATTATTTGTTCCAATTTCTTTAATATGAGAAATTACATTTCTCACCAAAGGAACCCAGAAATTGGGGTTGTAACATGTTCATTTAATAGAATCTAATTACCGCAAGTAAAAAGTTTTAACGAACTAATATTATACATAATAAGGTGAAAATACACAACCATTACAAATCAGCCAGGGGCGTATGGGGGGGGGGTGTGGGACTAAAGCCCCCCTCCCCCCAAAAAAACTAAAATATACTTATACAATGTGAAATATACTAATAAAATATGTATATGTGTATATATATAGTTAGCAATATGCTAAATAATAGAAATAGTTAGTTGGAGTGGTAGTTTGTGTGTTTGATTATGTAGGTGGTGTGGGTTTGAATCCTGATGTATTTTATTTTTAGTCCCCCTTTATAAACTCAGTCCCCCTATTGTGCTTTTTGGGTTTTGCCCCTGTAGATGCATCACTCGGAAGTAGAGGAGAAAAACATGCAGTCATTACAAAGTACAAAATGTATTCTTCAGAATATCCACCAGTGTGGACTCAAACACGCGCTACACATGCATATAGTCATGCAAGACAACAATGTAGACCAGTGTTTTCAGGAGGCTCTCTTTAGTAGTCTATCATCTTCTATATAAGATCAAGGTACCCATAAGAAAGGCATGACTATGTCACATGATGAATACAAGTAACCATTTTAAACTAAGAGTAATCATACTACATAAAAAGTAATTATGTATCACAATAAGTAACTCTTATGCACAAAAAGTAACAAAAACATTGCAAAATACATATGTGCTTGTAGCATCCAAGTAATAAAAGTAACTATTTAGAATAAATTAATTATTTAAATAGTAAATAAAAATTATAATTGAAATGTAAAACTGTAACTATTTTGATACACTATAGTTGTCCCATGCTAGAGCCGTTGGCATCTTTATCCTAGAATGGAGGATTAGCTTTTAAATTATTCCGACATAGCACCGATCCAACATGGCACTAAGCTACTAGCTCTTAAGATATTTCGTTCCTTTAAGATCCCAGACTATGCCAAATCATCCTCATCCTTCATAATAACATCCGCTAATGTAAGTTATAGAGTAAATATAAAGTAATGCTTAAAATCAATATTATATAGATAAATTAATTCTAGGGAATGTAGACATATGAACAAGTAAACACAAAGGTAAAAGTTTATGAAGCAGAAATATCTATAATTGCCAAAACTAAAAATTGAAGTTGACCTAAAAATAACTAAGTGGAACATAAGGTAATTATTCATCAAAAAATGTAACTATTCATCCAAAAGTAACAATTACATTTTTATAAATTTAACAAAACATAAATTATATAGAAATATTTTGTTCATACATTAGATATGATTTATGTGTCTGGGTGTCACTGACCAAGTCTTCCCCATTCTTGATACCTTTATTCCCAAGCATATTGAGTCGAAGGAGAGTGAGGAGAGCTCAAACACTTACTCAGACTCAAGGGGATGTTGATGTACTACCTCCAAACAATCCATATGGAGAATGGCGATTCTTCTCATTCAAGAAGCGTCATCTTGAGATGATGTAGTCCCTAAAAGTTTTTGGGGATTAGGCATAGTGATTCGATATGTAGTTGGAAGATGGTTGACCTGCTATGATGATCAACATAGTCAACCTACAGAAGCTGGAAGATTGAGAGTTATGGGACATAGGAAGATCCATGTGGGTTGTGTTGGTGGGATGTACAACTGATGCAATGCAGTATATCGTACTAAAAATAACTATTTGATACATAAATAATATTTGATAACAAAAAGTAACTAACTATGTGACATATAAAGTAACATTTGATAACGAAAAGTAACTATCTGACACATAAAATAACACTATCACGAAACGTAACTATTTTACCCAAAAATTAACATTGCTCATCCAGTCATGAGAACAAAATCACATTCTAAATTGTATCCTCTCTCCGTTAAACTTGCAGAAAAGTGATTTTGTTATATATTAAATTCTCAAACCAAAATCTAGCAATTTGTAACTATGCTTACATGGATCCCACAATAATGATGTGATTGTGTACCGAAATGGAATGTACATCTCAAATTATAAACTGAATCAAGTAAGTACAACATGACCAACATAGCTAATCCAGAGTCACGACTGGTCCCGTATCAAGCAAGACCTCCCCAGGGTAGAACAACTCACCAACCGATCCTACCTTGGTCCATCAGAAAATTAATTGTATACTTCCCAACTGAATATAATTATTTCGTACAAAATATAACTATTTAACACAAAAAATAACTATTCACTATAAAAATTAACTATTTCACATAAAAAGTATCACTTTATCATAAAATGTGACGAACCAGTTACTATAACAATTAAATATATATTACATAAAAGTACTCGGTGTCATTGCACTGTTGGTGGGATGTACAACTGATACAATAGATTATATGGTCTATGTCGTTCAGAATCATTTCCAAGGAGTGTGGTTATAGATGTATGTCCTCATGTTTCTGAAAATGTGATTTTTTGACCTGATATGGATGGAAAGCGCTATTAGAGGACATTGTTAAGAGTTCGAGAGTGCATTCCCACCATCAAAGAAAGCAAAATCAAAGGGATTTTTTGTGGGCGTAGAGACTTATAAATGGGTACATGTCAACGATGAAAGGGAAACCAGTAGGAACTGAACAATTTTGGGTATGATATCATTCACATTTAGGTGCTGGTGTGTGCTAGAAATATGGTTGGATATGTATGTGTTGTTGGAAGACGGTTTGGGGTAAATAAGAAAGTTGATAAAATCATAGCACAACGTCGTGGTGATATGATGATAACTGGAACTGAAATAACTGGTGAATATTATTTTATAGGAATGAAGTCAAATGTTTGAGTGTGCTATTTCTCACTATATGTTTGTTAGTTTGGAAAAGAAAGAGATTCTAGGGTTTGGATACGCTGATAGCCATAAAGGGGTTTCAGATTGAATAACTATAAAATAATTTTGTAGCATTTTTGAGGTTATGATTCACTATTCATGCATTTGTTCAAGCACGCATTGAGCATTCTTCTATGACTTTATATGAACAATACAACTGGCCGAACATGACATAACTAACAAAGTCCGTTTTACAATTGAATAGATAGTAAGTTAGGAGATAAGAGGCAATATAAAAGGACGAAAGGACAACGAAACGTGGAGATGGTTCTTTATTGTGCGTACCAATTTCGCAATATGAGAAATGCAATGGAGTTTTACCATGTTCTTGGTCCTAGTGGCAATGGGGAATGCATTTGAAGTAGTCCTGTCATACACCAGAATAGTAAGAAGATGCAGAAGTTAATATAATATGAGCAATGGAGGAAATCAGGCTTCCAATGAACTGCCGAAAGGAGGAAGCATAGAGGGGTCTGATCTTTCTAGGTGCTGGGTTTTAGTGCGAACTAGCTGGAAAAATACTAGTGGCGCCAACGTCACCACTGTTAACCATCAGTATTCAACGCCGATCCTTGGGCAGACGAAGCGGCTCTGAAGGTGACTATGCTTCCTCTGCTTTTTTTCACACAGGTGATGATCCAAGCAGTACTAGCAGCGTGTACTGCTTTTCTCCCTCCACTGTAGAGCCACTTAGCAGCGTGTCTCGTTTAGGAAAACTGTTGTCATTGTTGAATTCTCATTGACATTTAGCAGCACACTACTACACAAATAACTTTTGACGTCGTTTATTTAAGCCCTAAGACGTCGGTTTCTAAGCGACACCGAAGTGGGCGCCGCTAAAAGTCGACCGAGGCCATAAACCTTTCCACCACAGAAAACACACCAACAAGGGACTATCGACATAGGTTTTTAAAGAAAACCGACACGATAACCTTATTAAAAACGCCGGTTATTAAGTAACAACCGACGCCATACCCCTTCCCGCCACCAAAAAGGCGCCAACAAGGGCATCATCAGCGTCAGCTTTATATAAGTAACCGACGCCATATCCACAGCCATAACGGCCGTGCTACCCAACACAGCCGTGGTACCTGGTCAGAATCTACTAATAACCGACACCATCAGCGTCAGTTTGTATACTAATAACCGACGCCATATCTCCTACCACCACAGCAGTGCTACCCAGCACGACCGTGGTACCTGGCCGCAATAGGCGTCGGGTTTACGGATAACTGACGCCAGAAGTGGGTAAAGACGTCGGTTTTACACTAACAACCGACGCCTATGTGTTTTGTTGTCGGTTTTACACAAATAACCGACGCCTATGTTCTGATTTTTTTTCTTATCAGTTTGCAGGTCTGCTGTATGGCTGGTCAGCAGGATGCAGAGCCTACAGTTCAGTTCTGAACTGCAGGTGCAAGTTTACAACATCTATTGATATCAGCCAACAATAGGCCACAAACCTGCAAAATTAACAAGATAGACAATATTATATATATATCATGTGATCCACACATATGTATAAGTACATTTGATTCATATTATTTTTCATCACACACATGTAGTGACCAGTAGTTCCATTTCAAATTTCCTCCATTTTTACACACATTTAGCAACCTACAGTTCCATTCATTTCATTTCTTTTCACATTCAGACACATGTAGAAACATTCATGTATTGATCATCTTCACATTTACACATATGGCGATTCATAAAAAGTCATTCACATTCACACAAAAATAATTATGAGAACAAAGTTTAGAAATATCATTCTTTATTCATCATCGTCATTATCCCAATTATATTTAAAAATTTCCACTACTTGTAGGACTTCTGTCCATTGTTCTCTTACATCATTTAACTCATCCATCATATAGAGAGTATGTACATCTAATAATTTTTCACATGTAGTGAAGTCAGTTTTAAACATCTGCAAAGAGAATGATATATATATATATATCTATATCTATATCTATATATATATAATTAATAATATATAATAAGATTGATATATTTCATATTATCTAATGAGACTACATATAATACCTGATGTATGGTATCAATTTCCATTGCGGCATGTTCGATAATTATGCTCATAAATCACATCACATAGTATTCACATGCCCAACCGTTGTCTTGTGTAGTACACTATAAATTGAAACATACAAAATATTCAAAAATACAAATAAGCACAGTTCACATAAATAATATATACATAGGAGTCGGAAAATTACTTTCACATTCTGCCAAGTTAGTGGCTGGTTCTTTTTCTTGGGGATCTTTCCTCTAGCTTTGGCATACTCTTGTAAAGCCCTACATGTTAATGTAACACATTAAATTGTATAATAAAATAGTAATGTAATAACAGATGTTAACGGAAATAAAAATATGAAATATTTCTCACGGGAATAATGGCCTTTTCATTGCGTGTTCATATATATTCAATTCCTTCCTCACAAGATCTAGATAATAGACAGTGAACGTCTCAGGGACAATAATTAGTAACTCTCAATACTTACCACTAGAGGTAAGAAAGTTATAAATTAATAACTCAAAAGTCACAATAAAAATGTAATTTTGTTACGTCCAAATTATAAGCAAAGTAAACTTACCCGAAATTGAATGGAGCTATTATCACCATCTTCTTATTTTTATCAAAATATATAAAAACATCACAGCAGTATGAAGTAACTGACCTAGGGTTTTTAACTACAAGACTAATCAAAGATGGAACCAAAAATCTCACATGGAGAAATAAAAAATCTGTACATATAGTGTGTAAGTGGCTGCAAAACATGTATTACGTATGCATTAATATATAACAAAACCAGATCACAGTATATAAAACAAGGTGTATGGATGTATAAACAAGATCTCACCATATCTACAACTCTATCATAGATGTGTTCATCCAATCATAACGAAACAATTCCAAAATATATTGTATAAATATCTTGTTATCGTATGATTGACCTGCATTAATACGTATGCATTAATATGTATGGAAAACTTGTATTACGTATGCATTTATACGTATACAAAACTTATATAAATAGATTGTTATCGTATGATTGACCTACAACTTCCTCCAGAATAGTAACATTTATAGGGCAATTTGGATTATGTTTTCCTATCCAATCTGCCATACCCCTACAATTAGGACCTAATGAGGCGTGTAGGTCCTTTGGAAGCCAACTTGATACTTCAGGAGGTGGAGGTGGAGGTCGAGATGTAGCGGGTGTCTTCCTTTTGACCTGTATATATAATTTCATATCAATTGACTCATATATACGTACACACTAACAAATTAACGTAATGTAAATTTAGCATACAATATTAGTATAGACGCATCCGCTTTGGGCCACAATATCACTCCACCTTCTGCCTCACCAAGCATTTTAAAATCTGGGTGGGCATATGACAATGTAAGATCCCTCCATTTGGGGACTACACTTATCGGGCTCACACGAACCACACCATCTGGTACTGGAGTCCCATGAAACATTTCCCCTAAAAGGAGTGGGTAAGCTGACGCCTCTGCAACAACATATTCTTGACTTTTTAGACGACATGACTTCAACCCCTACAAATTTACGTAAAGAATGTTATATGCATATATACACAAACTCCCAACCTCTGCAAAGATTAGCTACTATGTCATAAAAATACTTACAGATGATGTGCTAGGTGGTGGGTCTATAAGATTACTCCCAACCTCAACAGTAAGAGTAATAGAAGCGCGACACGTCACATGTACTGCCTGAGTGGCCGTCTAAGACGCATGCCACTTCACCATTGCTTCTTGGACTTTCCTCTCAATCAATTCATCTATCTATACATGGATAAAATAAATTCTAGCTATCGATTATTAATTCAGCTACCTATACATTGTAAAGTTCACATTCACATTGTAAAGTAATTCATATTGTAAAGTTCACATTCAGAAAAATAAAACACATTGTAAAGTTCACATTCTTCATGAAGCATCATAGGTCATCACACCTTCACCCCAGAGCTTCTTCAAGTCATGAATCAAATGTTCAAGATAAACGTCGATATCATTTCCAAGTTGTTTAGGGCTCGATATCAACAACGACAACATAACGTACTTATTTTTCATACACAACCAGGGGGGAGATTGTATATAACAAGCATAACTGTCCAAGTGCTATGTTGGCTGCGCAATGTCCCGTATAGATTCATCCCATATGTACAAAGCCCAAGTCTTAGATTCCTGACTTCTTCACCGAATTCAGGGTACAATAAATCAATCTTCTTCCATTGTGGGGAATCCGACGCATGTCGTAGGATCCCATCATTATTTTGCTTAACATCTGCATGCCACCTCAAATTCTTCGCATCTATCGGATTGGCAAACAAGTGTTGAAACCATGGTATTATAGGTAGATATCACATCACCTTGGCAGGAGAACCAATTTTGGACTCCCCCAAAGTTGTCAATTTATACCTTGATGCACCACATTTCAGACAATCTTTCAAACCCGCATAGTCCTTTTGAAATAATACACAATCATTTGGGCATGCGTGTATCTTCTTGGCCTCCATTCCCATTGGGCACAACAATTTCTTTAACTGGTATGTTGAGATTGGCAGCTCATTTCCTTCAGGAAGAATTTCTTTCAACAAAGACAACAATGACGTGAAGCTTTTGTCACTCCATCTATTGTTAGCTTTCAGCTTATACAATCTCAACACAACGCTAAGCTTTGTCAACTTACAACCTGTGTATAACAGTATCTTATCATCATGCATAATGTTTCTAAACATGGGAGGTGGATTGGTGTGCTCTACCCCACAACTATCCAACATCGCATCAACGATGTCTACTGGAACCGGTTCATTCACATCTACATCATCGGAGGCAATTTCTTCTTCCACACAAGCACTTCTATCGACATCCACTGATTTTAGGTTTGAAATCTCTCCATGACAGTGCCATTCTGTATAGCCTTGTACAATCCCGTTGCACATGACATGACTTTTGATTTCGTCACCAGTGTTGACTTTCAAGTTGTTACCACAATGCCTACATGGATAATAGAACCTATCTCCAGGTCATTTCCTATGTTCCTCGACAAATCTAATAAACCAATCAAGACCAGAAATAAACTCTGGGGTGCACCGATTTGGAATGGACATCCATGATCTATCCATTCTATGATCAAAGAGAAAACAAGTATATATTAGAACAAGATTAGGGTCTAGGGTTAAAAGATTAGGGTTTATGGTCAAAACTTTAGGGTTTAAGGTCTTATATATAATAAATGGTTAAAACATCCTAAGTGAGATTAAGTGTTCAAGAACAGTCCCAAACCGGGGACTATCCAAGATTTACTTCTAATGAGTAAATCTTGGACGGGTTTCAAGGCCAACATATACATATACTGTCATTCTTATATATGATAAATGTGTACCACATATCCCATTCTTGAACACCTAATCTCACTAGTAAGTGTATAATGTGTATTGGGTTTTCAAGAAAATTTCAGCAGCATTTCCTCACTGTTCTCCAAGTACATATGTACTTAGAGAATAAACATGGAAGTGCTACCGAAATTTTCTTGAAAACCCAATACACATTATACACTTACATCCTAAGTGAGACTAGGTGTTCAAGAACAGTCCCAAACTGGGGACTATCCAAGATTTACTCCTAATGAGTAAATCTTGGACGGGTTTCTAGGCCAACAAATACATGTGCTATCATTCTTATATATAATAAATGTGTACCACCTATCCCATTCTTGGACACCTAATCTCACTAGCAAGTGTATAATGTGTATTGGGGTTTTAAGAAAATTTCGGTAACATTTCCCCACTATTCTCCAAATACATATGTACTTACAGAACAAATAGGGAAGTGCTACTAAAATTTTCTTGAAAACCCAATACACATTACACACTTACATCCTAAGTGAGATTAGGTGTTCAAGAACAGTCCCAAACCGGGGACTATCCAAGATTTACTCCTAATGAGTAAATCTTGGATGGGTTTCTAGGCCAACAAATACATGTATGTTGTCATTCTTATACCTAAAATCCTAGTTTCGTCATCCATATCCTATGTTTTATGTAACATCATTTAATCATGCCTGTCAGTAAATACTAAACAATAAATAAACCATGATTCCATATATCAAAGATTTGAATCAAAATGAAGCCTAATGGCACATTGGGAGAGTGAGAATATTATACCTCACTTGAAGGTTGAAGAAGAAATATATGCAAGTCAACAAGTCAACAACACCTGCAACAACACATTGGGAAGTTAGTCTTCCATAATAAACCTTACATGTATTCAAACCTTTCACAATTTTGGAAACTTTGTTACTTATAGATCTAAGGAGAGGGAAAAGGTTACTTGCATCATTATCAACAATCATTAAATTGAGTCTTATTGTATTCACATTGTTACCAAAAGGTTACTTTATATTATTGTGCACTAGGTTTTGAAAAGTGCAAAGCGGGAAGCATGCAGATCGCCCCCTTGAAGAGGAAAGCAGGAAGCGGGGTTTCAAGTGGATGCTTTTTGGAAAAGCGGCCCACATTGTTTAAAACATTTTGAAAAAATTAGTGATTGTCATACCGCTAACAAAAAGAAATATTACTCAACAATCAAGCATTTTGAATAATATTTCACTGCATCAAAATTAGTTGTTTCAAACAAACATGATATTTGTGTATACTATCACATTATATTCAGTAAGAACTGATAACTAACAAGCAGGTATTGTAACATGTTAGAAAACTACAGATCATCAGATTACTTCATATGTTAGTGAGTACTAACTCATGTTACATTGTACTGCAATATTGATATATTGTATCATCATATGAAAAAAATTACATATCATGCAATTCATATACTTACATTATGAGTATATGAAAGGATTACTGAGCATCAAATTACTTACTATACAAGTGAAACACATGTTACTTTACAAAACTGATACACTCCAATATGGTACCAATACAGACCATGCAATTAGTAAAAATGACAAAATTACAGACCTTCAAAAAACTGAGTATACCAGTAAGTGTTGATGGATGTTACTTAATAATATTAATGTACTAAGTAAGAATATTAGCTAAATGACTACTGATTTATGAAAACCAATAAAAGAATTCAGACATAAATCTTAACCTACTGCTACAATTGATGTATTAAAAAGGATCACAAGGTCATTACACCATACCATTAGGTACTAGCTATAAAGATGTTTTGATAAGAATTTTAAAATGTAATCATTTTTATATATATTTTAATATCATAACAGTAATAGTAGTTAGTTCCTATATATATTTTAATATGCAATGCTAGCAGACAAGCAATGGTTTCGAGAAGAAGGCAGAGTACTAGTAGTAGTATAGTCGTGTATGGAGGAGGCGAATGGGGATAGAAGCAGGTGGCACCGCTCCTCAGAGGAGAGAGATGAAGAGACACAAGTAGATGGGGAAATGGGATGATATGGTGAAACGAGATTGGGGCGATATGGGTGGGATATTTCTTGGCCTTGGAGAGGCGAGAGGAACTGTGAGAAGAAGAGCAGGGTAGCAGGCGGTTGCGACAGAGAAGGGAGCGATAGAGAAGGGAGTTGTAGGGTAGCAGGGCCGACTTACTTGCAGCCGCAAGAGCAGCAGAGAAGGGAGCGACAGTTGCGGCGGCTGGCGGCACTACTACAAAAATGGCTTATAACGTCACTTTTAAAGGCGTCGGTTGCACCGACACCTAAACAATAAAGCGTCGGTTTATAAAATAAACCGACATCAATCTATGAAGGGAGACCAGACACGTGTATCACTTTTATTCGGTGTCAGTTCTTTAATAACAAACCAACGCCGAAAATTAACCGCCAAATCCAAAATTTCCAGTGAAAAAAATTACCTCCAAAATTTAACATATGGCATCGGTCATTAACTAATAAACCGACGACTAAAGGTTATTCGCGAAATAGAAATTGGGCACATTTTGATCGTCGGTTATACAACAATGACCGACACTTATGGGTTTTCCCGCACTGATCGCGGGAAATTTTTCACACCCTTTGAGCGTCGGATTTAAAAAAAACCGACTATGGTGAACCAATTTTTAATCGGCATATTTAAATAGACGTCGGCTTTTTTCTAGTTAAAACTGACGATTATCATTGAGAACAGGTGTCAGTTTTTGTGGTTAACAGACACCTTTAGTGTTATGTGTCGGTTTTGTTTAATAACTGACACCGAATGTTAACTTAATAGCGCGCGAGCGAGCCCAACTCTTCCCCTTTCTCTCTATGTTGCAATCGGCTTAGGGTCTGGCGATTCTGGTGATCAAGCACAAACTCCCTCCGCGTCGCCGTCCACCGCCGCCGTTCTTCTTGCTCACCACCGTCGTTCTCCTTGCTCACCGCCGTTCTCCTTGCTCACCGCCGGCCACTTGCTGCTCACCGCTTGCTGGTCTTTGCTCCTCTGCCGCCACCGTTCACTGCTCCAGTGGCCTGGTCTCCTGCTCTCCGGCGGCCTGCTCTCTTGTTGCTCCGACACCTCCGACGGCCTGCTCTCTTACTACTTCGGCCAACTCCGGCGGCCTTCTCTCTAACTGCTCCAACTCTGGTGCCGCCTTCCTGCTGCCTTCTGCCACCGCCACTACTTTCGCCACTGCTCCGGCCAATCAAAGGTAATGGAACCATCTCCGTTTCTACGTGTGTGCTATGTGTGTGACCTGTAGGAGTACCTTATAGTATGGTCTCCATCACTGTTTCTACTGTGGTTGATCCACTGGTTTCTATGTGTGTGCTATTGCAACTAGGTGTACCATACAATCTGGTCTCCATCTTCATTTATTGTATCCAATGTTGATTTCTGTAGGGTTCTTGTCTGACCCGACTCTGGTATTGGTGTCATTTTTACTTGATTAGTCCTTTAATACATTGTTAAGAGTGGATTTGATGTCTACCTACATGGGAGTTGTGATCTTGAATCAATATATATTTTTCCAGAGTATTTAAGACATGACTTTGTGCCTAATATTAGATCCTCTAAGAGAGTGTTTATTTAAATTGAACATTGTATATGAAACAAAATATGATTGTCTAGTATTTTTTCAATGATTACTTCCATTACGGTTCAGGAGCTCGCCGGCCTTTTGCCTACTCCAGAGCTCACCACCTGCTCCAGAGCTCACTGGCCTTCTACATGCTCCAGAGCTCGCCCTCTCTCCCTGCTCCAGAGCAAGACGCCCGACTGGGCTCAAACAGAGGTAAACATCCCCAAAAACCCTCTGTCGCACCCTCTCTCCCAGCTCCAGAGCAAGATGCTCTAATTTGTATTTACTTAAATACTGATTTGTATTTACTTATCTACTCATTCGTTCATCTAATGATTTTTTATTCATCACATTATTTAAATTTAGGGCTTTATATTTATTCATCTACTTTTTAAAATTATTTAATCATCTCTTGATTTATATTTGTTTATCAACTGAGATGTACTTTTTATCTATTACTTTGTATTTGTTTATCTACTGATTATATTTATTTATCTAATGTTTTGAGTTTACTTATTTAGATGTTGTTATTGTAAATCAACCTAGGATATGAATAAATCTTGTGCTTGTATATATTTGTGCTTCTAATCCTCATGCTTGACCTAATTCAGTAAACCCTAGGAGTTGATAGTATAAATGCATCTAAACATTCATAAGCTATTAATGTTGATTAATTTAGGAAGCATTGATATGTTGTTATGGCTGTCCACAACTGTTTTTATAAGAAATTGTGTGTTGAATGGGGTTGTGAACAAGGAACTGGTGTTGTATTTGTTGGCCTAGAAACTCGTCCAAGATTTACTCATTAGGAGTAAATCTTGGATAGTCCCCGATTTGGGACTGTTCTTGAAAACCTAATCTCACTTAGGATGTAAGTGTATAATGTGTATTGGGTTTTCAAGAAAATTTCGGCAGCATTTCCCCATTTGTTCTCTAAGTACATATGTGCTTGGAAAACAACGGGGAAATGCTGCCGAAATTTTCTTGAAAACCCAATACACATTATACACTTACCAGTGAGATTAGGTGTTCAAGAATGGGATAGGTGGTACACATTTATTATATATAAGAATGACATCACATGTATAAACCCTAAAGTTTTAACCATAAACTTTAATCTGTTTACCCTAGACCCTAATCTTGTTGTAATATATACTTATTTTCTCTTTGATCATAGAATGGATAGATCATGGATGTCCATTCGCAATCGCTGCACCCCAGAGTTTATTTCTGGTCTTGATCAGTTTATTAGATTTTCCAAGGAACATAGGAAACAACCTGGAGATAGGTTCTACTTTTCATGTAGGCATTGCGGTAACAACTTGAAAGTCAATACTGGTGATGAAATCAGAAGTCATGTCATGTGCAACGGGATTGTACAAGGCTATACAGAATGACACTGGCATGGAGAGATTTCAAACTTGAAACCAGTGGATGTCGATAGTAGTGCTTGTGTGGAAGAAGAAATTGCCTCTGATGACATAGATGTGAATGAACCAGTTCCAATAGACATCGTTGATGCGATGCTGGATAGTTGTGGGGTAGAGCACACCGATCCACCTCCCATGTTTAGAAACATTGTGCATGATGCTGAGATACCATTATACACGGGTTGTAAGTTTACGAAGCTTAGCGCTGTGTTGAGATTGTATAAACTGAAAGATAACAATCGATGGAGTGACAAAAGCTTCACGTCATTGTTGTCTTTGTTGAAGGAAATTCTTCCTGAAGGAAACGAGCTGCCGATCTCAACATACCGGTTAAAGAAATTGTTGTGCCCAATGGGAATGGAGGCCAAGAAGATACACGCATGCAAGAATGATTGTGTATTATTTCAAAAGGACTATGTGGATTTGAAAGATTGTCTGAAATGTGGTGCGTCAAGGTATAAATTGACGACTTCGGGGGAGTCCAAAACTGGTTCTCCCGCCAAGGTGATGTGGTATCTACGTATAATACCACGGTTTCAACGCTTGTTTGCCAATCCTATAGATGCGAAGAATTTGAGGTGGCATGCAGATGTTAAGAAAAATAATGATGGGATCCTAGGGCATGCGTCTGATTCCCCACAATGGAAGAAGATTGATTTATTGTACCCTAAATTCTGTGAAGAGGATAGGAAACTAAGACTTGGGCTTTGTACAGATGGAATGAATCTGTACGGGACATTGAGCAGCCAACATAGCACTTGGCCAGCCGTGCTTGTTATATACAATCTTTCTCCCTGGTTGTGTATGAAAAATAAGTATGTTATACTGTCGTTGTTGATATCGAGCACTAAACAACCTGAAAATGATATCAATGTTTATCTTGAACCTTTGATTGATGACTTAAAGAAATTCTGGGGGTGAAGGTGTGATGACCTATGATGCTTCACGAAGAGAGACATTTTGTTTGCACGCTATGTTGTTTTGCACTGTGAATGACTTTCCAGCATATGGGAATTTGTCTGGATATAGTGTCAAAGGATCTAAAGCGTGTCCTATATGTGAAGAGAACACTGATTCAATATGACTAAAACACGACGGCAAGACTGTATATCTTGCTCATCGAAGATTTCTTCCAAAATTTCATCCGTATCGTAGGTTGTGCAAAGCATTCAATGGACGGAATGAGGAACGCAGTGCACCTAAACCTATATCAGGGGAGGATGTTTATGAAAGAGTGAAAGACATCGCCAATGAATTTGGTAAGAGATCACAATGTACGATCGCCACAAAGAGTGACAAGTCTTTATTCAAGAAGAAGTCGATATTTTGGGATCTTCCTTATTGGAGTTCTTTGACAGTTAGGCATTGTATCGATGTCATGCATGTTGAGAAAAATGTATGTGATAGCATCATCAGTACTCTGTTGAATGTACCAGGTAAGACTAAAGATGGGATAAAATCCAGAATGGACCTACGTGAAATGGGAATAAGGATAGAATTAACAGAAGTAGTTAGTAGTGATCAGAGAACATACTTACCTCCCGCTTGTTACACGTTGTCTAGAAAGGAGAAGAAAGCATTTTGTGAATGCTTGATAAATGTTAAGGTGCCACAGGGTTACTCATCCAACATCCGTACATTGGTATCAATGAAAGATCTGAAGTTGATAGGTCTTAAATCTCATGATTGTAACATTCTAATGCAACAAATATTTCCTGTGGCAATTAGATCTATATTGCCGAAGCATGTAAGGTTTGCAATCACCAGACTTTGTTTCTTTTTCAACAGTCTGTGCAGCAAAGTTATTGACCCTGATACTCTTGATAATTTGCAAAGAGAAGTGGTTGTTACCCTATGTCATCTTGAGATGTATTTTCCTCAGTCGTTCTTTGATATCATGGTACATCTTGTTGTCCACTTGACTAGGGAAGTGAAAATGTTGGGACCGGTTTTCTTGCATTGGATGTATCCCTTTGAACGATACATGATCATTTTTAAAGGTGATGTTCGAAACCGTTATCGGTCTGAAGGGAGTATTATTGAGGGTTATGTGGCGAGAGAGGTTATGGATTTTTGCAATGACTTTCTCAGTGGTAATGATGCTCTCGTGAATGACAAGAATATTGAGGATCATTTTGGCAAAGGAATTTTGGGATCACAGGTGAAAGTAATCAGCCGTGAACAGTTGGAGCAAGGTCACTTGTATATTTTACACAACATCGATGAAGTGAGTGTTTATATTGAGGAACATACCAATTTCATCAAGAGACAATATCCTCGATCCAATTCAATGTGGCTTGCTAGAGAGCATAACAAGACATTTATTAAGTGGTTTGAAGATAAAGTCTTACATCAACTATCTCAAACACCAGATAATGTTACTGAAACCATCAAATGCCTCGCCTTTAATCCAAAATTGAATGTTATGTCTTATGAAGGGTTTGACATAAATGGTTTCTCATATTACACAAAGCATCAAGATGATAAGAGTGTCATCCAAAACAGTGGGGTCACCCTTCAAGCATCTTCATTATTTTTTGCAAGTGCAAAGGATAAAAGTCCACGTGAAGCTAAAATGTCATATTACAGTGTCATTGAAGACATATGGGAGTTTGACTATGTAGATTTCAGAATTCCGATCTTTAAATGTAATTGGGCTGACAACAACAAAGGAGTTATAGTGGATGAATTGGGTTTCATGTTAGTGAACTTTGAAAAAATTGGCGAGAAGGGTGAACCATTCATATTGGCATCACATGCAAAACAAGTATTTTATATCGATGATCCTGCAAATGATAAATGGTCGGTTGTTCTTCATGGTAAAAGACATTTCATTGAAGATCCTATAGATGAAGAAGAGTACTATGATAAGTATGATGACTCCAATCCATTCTCAGTTGGGTTGCCAACACCACCAAACATTGAAGTTGGGGATCACAATGACTTGTATGTTCGCGGGGATCATAATGAAGGATTGTTAATTGATAAAAGATCACAATATTAGAGGCATTGATGTTTATATTTTTATTATGTTCCCATGATGACCGTGCTGATGATCACCATGAGGGTAAGGACGTGCTTGCACTGCCTGAAAATGTAAGTTTTAAGAATATATCCCTGAGGTTTCTATCTATATGTTCATTTATAATTATATTATGTAAGTGTGTTTTTTATCAAATTTTTAGGATACTAGTTAATAGCAATTCTATTTAATTTGTAGGCGTTCGCCAAAGACTACAGGCTATGCAGGACAACCATGACATAGCTATGCATGCCATCGACATTGCTTTGTAAATACAAAGCTCAACAGTCAGAGAGAAAGCAAGCATCCCACACTAAGGTTATATAGATATATAGTGGGACTAAGGTGACGATCCCACCTGCTAAAATAGGTTACCGACAACTACATGTTATGACTGGGAGGTCGTGATTCAGCAACCGTATGCATTAGTAGGAGGACAAACATATTTCACCACGAGTTAACATTGAAGAAGGTCTACTAACCTACACTGAGCTAAACAAGTTTATCAGTACTAGCCTAAGGCACAAGTACCGTTCATCGGGACAATGACGGTCGTGGAAGCTTAGTGGCCACTACACGTTCAACTGTGTAGTGGCCACTAAGCTTCCACGACCGTCATTGTTGCGACGAACGGTACTTGTGCCTTAGGCTAGTACTGATAAACTTGTTTAGCTCAGTGTAGGTTAGTAGACCTTCTTCAATGTTAACTCGTGGTGAAATCTGTTTGTCCTCCTGCTAATGCATTCGGTTGCTGAATCACGACCTCCCAGTCGTAACATGTAGTTGTCAGTAACCTATTTTAGCAGGTGGGATCGTCACCTTAGTCCCACTATATATGTACTAATATAGTTTTGTATGTAAATTCGACGCTGTTATTGTTATGCACTATATATGTGTTAGTCTGTCATGTTGTTATATGAATCTGAAACACTTGTGCTTGCTGCACTTTATGTATTGTATCTGTATCATGCTTCTCTTCATTGTGGCTTCTTTTGCTATTTCATGGCTCTTCAATATGATTTTGTTGACAATGATGACAATGATGAATAAAGAATAACTTTGTTCTCATAATTAATTTTGTGTGAATGTGAATGAATTTTTATGAATTGTCATATGTGTGTGAAAATCATCAATACATGAATGTTTCTACATGTGTCTGAATGTGAAAAGAGATGAAATAAATGGAACTGCAGGTTGCTACTGGTTTCTATATGTGTGTGATGAAAAAAAATAATATGAATTAAATGTTCTTATACATGAGTGTGAATCACATATATATAATATTGTCCATCATGTTAATTTTGTAGGTTTGTGGCCTGTTGTTGGCTGATATCAATGGATGTTGTAAAACCTGCAGTTCATAACTGAACTGCAGGTTTCTCATCCTGCGACCAGCCACAACATGTCTGCATACTGACAAAAAAAAATAAAAATAAAAACATAGGCGTCGGTTATTTGAACAAAACCGACACCTATTATATACGACAGAGGTTTTCTGTAACATCCCTGACCTGGGTTATGCTTTAACCCTAGGTGTTTTGATTAAGAAAGATGATTATATGCTTAATCTCATCTTGTGAAAAGTAATTAAGGCTCAAAAGGAACCTATGTTTCAATTTTGGTCCTGTTTGAACAATGTTGAAGCAATGTTTGCTTATTTTCGACTAAAGTGCAAATTACCGAAGTTGAGGGGTTAAATTGCAAATGTTGCATGATAAGATGTTCCTCTGATGTTGAGACATCATAAGAATGAATATGATGTAGTGGTATGGTTTCCACAAGCTTGGACACCAAGATTAAGCTTGTAAAGCAATCCTTGTGCATTAAAACCTAGTTTTGGTGTAATGTGCAATTTACCCAAAATCTAGGGTTCAATATGCAAATTACCACTTCAACAAGGTCCCTAATGTTTCTTAGCATCATTTAGAGCAAAGAAAATGAGAGGGACTCCTCATTTGAATTAAGTTGTAGGAGAGAGAATCTTGACATTAAAATAATCAAGAATAATGCCTAATTGAAACCCTAATTCGATTTAGGGCAAAAATGAATAAAAATAATTGAAGGGCTTTCAACCAAAATGTTTTGGGTTGATTTTGAATAAGGATGGACGTTCCTTTAACAAGATAAGGAACGAAAATATCTTAAGTAGGTGAAATTCCACTCACCTTTTTATAAAGAAAAGTAATATCCACTCACATGTGGGATATTATATTATAAGCATTAAGGTGCTTAATTTGCTTTTCTTTAAATTGAGAATAATGAAGGAGAATTAAAGGCAAGGAAGGCTCCTCGTACCCAAGGTAGTTGAGGGGTAAGAGGCGGCCACTTTATTGGGATTAATTGGATTTTTATAAGGCATTTTCTCTCTCATCAATTTCCTTATAAAAGTGCCATTTCCAAGCCCAAACTAAGGCCTTTTTCGGATTTTCTTCTTCCCCTTGCTTGCAAAACCGACCAAGGAGCTAGGGAGGAGCAGAGAGCACGTCCCCAACCTGTGGGTAAGCCCTTGACCTTTGTTCTCCATGATTTCATGGTGGAAATCGAAAATAAATTATGGATTCCTTCTTATTTCGATCTCCTCTTCAACCCTAGCCAACTTTTACAATCAAAAGCTTGAGGACGAGCCTAGGGGGAGTTACAAGAGCTTCATCCACCATTAATGGCGTGAGCTTGGAGCTTTGGATATCAATTGGAGGTGGGTTTTATAACTTAAACCCTCAAACATTGCTATTGCATCAATCTTCTATGCTTTGTTGATTGATTTCTTCAATTTTATACACTTTTATTTCATTGCTGCAAATTCCATCAAGAACGGTTGCTGTTCTTGGGTGTACGAAGGAAGATGATTATGAAATCATCATAAGGAAGCACCTCACCAAATATCTTGTGAGCAAACGATCTCAAAAGTTGGGACCAAACGGTTTCACCAAAACCGTTTGGTGACCAAACGGGTTGCAAACCGTTTGATGGAAAACGGGTTCAAACCCGTTTGAAGGAGTTGACCAAGCGTTGACCGTTTGGGAATCTCGTTCCTAATTATGTAGGATAATTACCCTCCAAATTTGAGGGGTTAAATACAAAGGAATAATAGGTTGAAGGCCAATCAATTAGACAAATCGAATTGAATTAAGTGGTGATTTTCAACCTGAATAACTTGACCTGCTTGGGAAAACGGGTTCAAGACCGTTTGAGATGGTTGACCAAGCGTTGACCGTTTGGTATTCCTGTTCATAATGATGTTGGTTAATGACCCTCCAAATTTTAGGGGTTAAATCCAAAGGAATCATAGGTTGAAGGCTAATCAATTAGGAAAACCTAATTGGATTAAGTGCTGATTTTCAACCTGATTAACTTGACCTGCTTGGGCAAACGGGTTCAAGACCGTTTGAGTGAGTTGACCAAGCGTTGACCGTTTGGGATTCCTGTTCATAATGATGTTGGTTAATGACCCTACAAATTTTAGGGGTTAACTCCAAAGGAATAATAGGTTGAAGGCTAATCAATTAGGACAACCTAATTGGATTAAGTGCTGATTTTCAACCTGATTAACTTGACCTGCTTGGGCAAACGGGTTCAAGACCGTTTGAGTGAGTTGACCAAGCATTGACCGTTTGGTATTACTGTTCATAATTATGTTGGTTAATTACTCTCCAAATTTTAGGGGTTAACTCCCAAGGAATCGTGAGTTGAAGGCTATTCAATTAGGAAAACCCTAATTGAAAACAGTGCTGAAATTCCAATGAGTTAAGTTGAGATTTTGGGTTGATTAGCCTAAACGGGTTCAAGACCGTTTGGGGATCATCCAAACGGGTTCAAGACCGTTTGGGGATCACCCCAAGACCGTTTGGAGGTCTGGGGTCAAGTATAGTTGATCAATTGAAGGTCCAAAGGTACCTAATCATACTGCAACTCAATGCTGATTTGTTGATCAACTCGATAGACCAATCCATGATGATTTTTCACTAAAGTCCAAAGGTTGGATGAGCCAAACGGTCTCAAGACCGTTTGGAGCTCATCCAAACGGTCTCAAGACCGTTTGGTGGTCACCCAAGACTGTTTGGAGGTCTAGGGTTGAGTATGGTTAGGTGTTTGAAGGTCTAAAGGTACTAAGTTGATATACAATGCAATGTTGATTTGGTGATCAATCCAATGAACCAAACCCCAATTGGATTGCTTAGATTTGAGTGATATGATGGGAAAACGGTCTCAAGACCGTTTGGAGGTCATCCAAACGACCTCAAGAACTTTTGGGGTCAGGTCATACCCAATTTGGATGATGGTTCAATGGTTTCAAAGCAACTAGTCTTACATTGATTAGTGTTGTTGAATCATCGATTCCAAACCCTAATTCAATTGAATCAAACCCTAATTGATGATCAATTGAGGGTCAATTGAGAGTCAAATCAGTTGAAGGTTGACCTATTAAACTCAATTGAAGTATGAGGGTAGGTCCAATTGATGACTAGTTCCATGAATTCAATGATTGAAGGAATCAACATTGAAAACCCTAATTCAATTGGATACCCTATGTAATGGAGGTCCAATGTGATTGAATCTCTTGAGAATCAAGATGATGAATGATCCATTGATCCAATGTTTATTAGTAATGATAATCAAAGAAGGTACAAAGGTTGAAACCCGAATAGTACCTAAGGGATTAGTGCCAATTAAGGGATGAATTCCTAATTGCTTATAGGGTCAATGACTTGATACACTATGTTAATCATAGTTGTATGTACTCAACTAAAGGGTGATATGACCTATTCAAGTTGAGAAGTTGATAGCATGAATTCATACATGAATATGATTCATGTGGTGGTTAAGAGTTATGATCCTTAAGTAAAGAGATCATGAAACCCTAAATATGAACATAAACCCTAATTGACAGGGTTATTGAACTCAAACCCTAGTTGAGGGTGTATCCATGTGAAACCCTAGTTGAGGGTGTATCCATGTGAAACCCTAATTGAGGGTGATTTCATGAGAAACCCTAATTGGGAATGATTAGAAAACCTTGAATATGGGAAACATGATATGAAACCCTAATGAAGGGTGATGCTATATGTAATCCCTATTCTAAAGAAGGGAGATGGTATGTGAAACCCTAATCCCTAATGAAAGAATAGAATTCATACTTGAATATGATTCATGAGGGGAACTTCTGTAGAACGACCGTGGTAGCTTCACTTTGCACGACCGTGCAAGATAGCACGGCTGTGGTGGCTTCCCTTTGCATGGCCGTTCTTGGTTGCACGGCCGTGGTTCTCTATGCTTGATTTAGATGTGATTTGAAAGTGACCTCATATGATTATATACCTTGATATGATTATAAGTCCAATATAATTGGATGAAGGATACATAAGATATGTGATGAGAAACCCTAGTTGAGGGTGTATCATTGTGATTGTTTATAAGCAACTTTATAATAAACTCATGCCTTAAACTAAGACAAGTCCATATCATTGTGAGATAGTTGTACAATTCTAATGTGTGGCCTTTGCATTATATGCTAAAGGTAAGAGATTAGTGATGGAATGTATTAAGAGGGAAATACCTTAATACAAGATAAGATGGATAACACAACAGAGTTTGAAATGATGAGAAAGTGATACATCAAGATATGATAGTTATCACATTCAGCATTTCAGGGTTTATATGCCTTGATGTACTTCAAATCCAATATAATTGGGTAAGAAACATATGAAGTGTGTTATGCAACTATTACAATGAAATGTAATGAGTTGTTACACCTTGATGAGTGTTAATTAATGTACCTTGAGAATGGGGTTAAGCCCAAATGATGTGTATGATATAATCATACCATGATAAGGATGAGAAATGAACTCATACCTTGAATTGATGATCATTAATGCTATATGATGAAAGTAGTGTTCTAGAATAATCAAATATGATATCCTTGAATGCCCCAGAGGTATGGAATAATGTATTAAGGGTTGGACAGATAATGAGATCATGAACTCTTTATTAATGAGAAATGGGGAACCCTAACCCTAATTTGGGTAAAGGGAATGAAAAGCCCTATTTGATAGTAAACCCTAATTCCTGGTAGAGGAATAATGGTGTTACTATCACATCACATGATGTGATGAATATCTTGTATGACTGTTATCATGCCTAATAACCATACAGATATTATGAGATGATGTATATAACTAGTGTGAGCTGTGACATTTATATAATAAATGTTGATTGGCATTATGTGCCTTAATGTTGATTGTTGCTTAGTAAAAGAAGCAATATGCATGGACTTTTATGAGTCACATGAGTAAGTTGTTACCTAGTGAGACGTGACAAGATATTTCATGGTCTTGTGAGCCAGGTGTGATTCTTGTGTAACAAGTATCATGAATGCCTTGGTCAGATGACCTGAAGGTGATAGTTACCTGAAAAAGGTATAATAATGCTCAATGATGAGTTAAGGGTTTGAATACCCAGAACCATATGATTATGGTGATGAGAAAGTGAAGGGATGATAATTCCCAATATTGAAATGAGGGACTGAGTTCCCAGGGTCTTTGAAAGACTGATAAATATCTGATAAAAGTAGTACATGTCTCTTTATAGCATTGTTGTAATAATTTATGTTTGAGAACTTGGCTGATGCTAAAAGAATATGAGAATGTACTTAATAAATCAAGTGAAATCTATTCATGTAGTGCTCTGACCATAGATCCATCATCGTCAGGAATAGGTGATGGTGAAACGGGTGCCCGCGGCAAAACCCAGAGCACATATTTTGAATATGTGGGGGTAAATGGGCGAAAATATCCTTACGTCCTCTTGAAGAGATTGTTGGAAGGTAAACAAGAAACCTCTCAATCCTTCATGAATATGCCGGGATGGATGTATCATGAATCTCCCAGTGATACTTAATGTCGGATCGAGGAGATAAACAAGAAATATCTCGATTGGCGATGAGAGTGCAGTTGACGCTGTAACTCTGTAGCAAAGGTGCCAGAATACCCTGGCTAGCTAGTTAGTAGAGACACGAGATGTCCTGCATGTGGTCTCGTACTGATCGAGACAGATGAGGTCATAAGAATCTGGCTCTTTTGATGACCTATGTATGGTACCGAGGCGATTTGGTAATGGTCGGTTGGAGTATGAGCGGTATATCTCATCTCCTCAGAGCATAAGTGTGATTGTAAAATGTAATCAGCAGTATAGCATGTTTGCTTAAGGATTGGATACGGATATTCATTGGCTGATGTTGCATTTCTTTGTATATTCCTTAGTAGATAAATGTTAATTATGTTTCTTTATATTCTCTGCAAAGTAGACAGATGAATTACTTATCTACCATGGGTAGATGCAATGACCTCCTTGAGAATGGAGATTATGTTATTCTGTTCTATGATGAATAATTCTGCCTGATAATGTAAAAGTAACCCCTACTCAGTTTTAATTTGATAAACTGCAATAACAATGTTTTTGGTGGAGAGTTATATCTCTTGCTGGGGCAATTTTCAATTGTCTCACCCCCGTGGGAAACATTTTTAGGTATGCATGGAAGGCAGAGCAGAAACCCTAGAACAGGGAAAGAGCAGCAGTAACAGCAGAGACAACAATAAGATCTCAGGTGGAAATATTGTCTGTCTAGTCATATAGATAGTAGTCTTATGTGTCGTGTCTGTACTCTCAGGTCCTCGGAGTTTTAAATGTATCAATCTGAGTTTTGGCTTAGTGCCTCGAAGTTTTTATACTGCCTGTGTATATTTGTTAACATGGCAGTCAATGTTGTAATCCTTGAAAAGGAATGGTACATGTTGTGTACTTGTGAACCAGGATGAATTTGGAATACTTTGGTTCATGGTTAAAGAGTTTCCTGTGAATGGATCTCTTTGCAAAAAATTTTAAATTTTCAGTGATTTTCAGTAATCCGCTGCAAATAATTTGCTTCCGCATTAGTTAATCCTGTCTTCACGAGACGGTTGTTTCATTTTCCACCTAACACCGACGTCTATGTGACCAGTTACCATGCCCGTGCTGGGAAGCACGGTCATGGTGGCAGACAGGGGATAGGGCATCAATTATTATCACAAAACCGACATCGGTTCAGATGATGTGGCATCGGTTTCTCTTAGAAAACCGACACCTATAATCCCTTTGCTGGCGTGTTTTGGTGGCGGGAAGAGTTTTGGCGGCGGTTGTTTAGTAAACAACTGACGCCTATAGTCCCTTTACTGGCACGTTTTCAGTGGAGGGAAGAGTTTGGGCATCGAATTTTACTAAACAACCGACGCATATAATCCGTTTGCTGGCACATTTTCGGTGGCGAAAAAGGTTTTAGCGTCGGTTTGGATCAGACGCCGAAGGTGTCCCCCTTTAGCGGCGCCCACTTGGGTGTCGCTTGGAAACCGACACTAAAGAGCTTAAATAACTGACGCCAAAAGGCTTTTATGTAGTAGTGCGGCAGCGAGAAGAAGATGACCGACGGTGTGTGCAACAACTGAAGGTGGCGGTAGTGGCGGCAGGAGCAACAACAGGAGCGGCAAGAGGCATCAACAGGAATCGCCAGAGAGACCTAAATTGAAATTGGCAATAAAATAGAGAAAGGGGAAGAGTCTGGCTCGTGCGTATTAAGTTAACAATAAGCGTCGATTATTAAAATAACTGACGCTTAAAATAATAGGCGTCGGTTCCCACCAAAACACCGACACCTATCTTCAATGATAGTCATCGGTTCCAACTAGAAACACTGACGTCTATCTTCATATGCTGACAAAAAAATGTTCTCGAATTATGACCATAGTCGTCGGTTACCATAGACTAACCGACGCAAATAGGGAGTGAAAAGTTTCACGGGGACAACGCGTAAAAATACATCGGCATCGGTTTTTGCACGATAACTGACGATAAAAGTGGGCCAAATTTCTGTCTTGCAAAAAACCTTTAGTCATCGGTAGGTTTGTTAACAACCGACGTCATATGTTAAATTTTGGAGGTAATTTTTTTCACTGGAAAATTCGAATTTGGCGGTCAATTTTAGGCGTCGGTTTCTTATTGAGGAACCGACGCCAAATAAAAAGCGATACCTGTGTCTGGCCGCTCTTCACATATAGATGTCAGTTTGTGTATTGAACCGACGTTGTAGGGTTTAGGCGTCAGTTTTTTGGATACAACCGACGCCGGTAAATGTGACGTTATAAGCCATTTCTGTACTATTGGCGGCTCCATGGTGGATCATGGACTTCTAGCAGGGGTACATCCACCAAACTAGGTGGCGGATCTGCCGATTCCCCACCACTTACGGTAGCCAATCTTCTCTTCAGGGACAATGAGATGCATCAGATAGACAACTACAATGTTCCTTTCTATCAAGAACTCACTATGACACTAAATATATGAGTGATAGGGTATATGATTATGGCTACTGTGGTGGCTCCTGTGGTGTTCCTCCCTGTGGTGGAGGATACTGATATTAACTGCCCCAGTAGTCCTCCTGTAGAGGTTCTCATTGACACTGCACCCCACCAATCTTCCCCTCACTTGGGGTTCCTCTGAACCTGGGCATACTGGAAACGATACATATGGTTGATCTGATGGTGCATCTACTGATCATCCCACCACAATGCATCCTATGTATGCTGAAATCCTTGATGTGCCCTCAAGATGCCCTCTTGAGTCCTCTCAATGCCCTCTAGATGTGCCTGTATCATTGACATGTTGTAGGCGACTACTATAGACTGTAGGCTACTGTGGAGCCTCTACCTCCCATATCATCACCCTATGTGCCTCTCTCTCCTCTACTATTCTCCTCCTCTCAACAAATGCCTATAACTCTCCTAGTCCCTCAGGCAATATCTCTGGCAATTGGAACGTGTCTTGGGGATGCTCCTGCTCCCATCTCCTCACTGTATCTAAGAACCGTGGAGTTGATCCATACTCATCTAGGAGAGGTGCAATATGGTATGGTAGCTCCAGTGAGATGCCTGCATTAGGGGGGGGGGGCTGACATTATACATGATTTTTTGATCAAAAATTGCTATCATGGAAGAATGGACAAGATACTATAGGTCTACCAACTCCCCCCTCTAACTTGTTGTATCCAAAAACATCATGACCCAGGGCAATGGCAATGGAAGGTACAATCCCCTCCCCAATAATAAAAGGATTCTTACTCTTGGAGAGGACATGCCACATTCTAATTTTTTCAAAGTCAATTTAAAACTTAGAATGAAGTTTTTCTAAATAATAATAGTTGAGGGATTTTAATACAAAATATCAATAATATTTGTTCTTATATGAGAATAGGATAAGAAAACTTAAAATAAGACTCAAGTTCATATTTCACTTTCAAATGTGCATTATGTATATCAATTAACTCATGTTAATCCTCTTTTCTTTTCTTTTCTCTCTCCTCTAAAATGACCATAAAGTATAGGAAGAGGTTAGAGAGGTGACAATGTGACTTTTGAATGAGTAGATCTCGGCATTATGACTCAAGGTTTCAATAATAGATCCTTTTCAAATTATCTTACTTTTAATGCATTTTAAAAGACAATATAGAAGTTATGGACCAAAATGTGTACAAAAATGAAATCTAATTATATATTAATGGTCTAGACCCTCCAATTAGTACATGGTTCAAGTTGGAGATCATTTAAACCATGTTTGATCCTCCAATTAATTTATGATAGGTTTGAATATGGTTTTACTATAAAATCAATCAAAATTACATTAATTGAACATATATCCCTAAAGTCTAAGATTTAAACCCTATCACACGTTACTTTGATTTTTCCTTTCTTTGACACGCTCCATCTAATGGATAAGATTTAATTTTAGCTAGATAGAATGGCCCTGACATCGTCTCTTACCTTCCATTTCTACCGCAGAGTCGAGAAGTTTCACTATAATTCCTCCTGTGACCTCGTTCTCACTCTCCTCTTAATGATTTGTGAGATCCTTTCAGCATCATCTTCACCTTCCTTTCCTATTTTGAACGGTGGTTTACTCACCATCTCCCTCGCCATATAAGAGAAATGCCCATTTAGGGCAAGGATGGTCTCTCTACCACCTGATCACAGACACCATCCTTGTTCCTTCCCTACCCATCTTTTAATGCCAAAAACATCGACAGCACAAGGGAGTTCCTCCTCTACCATCAATTGAACCCACAGAAGCCCTGAGCTCTAGGTCCTACTTGAACTTCATCTCTAACTACCACTACCGCCTCAGAGCCCTCCCCTTGGACTTCGGTTAAATTGATTGATTCGTAAGCTTCTTTAGTTCCATGTCTTTGTTTTCACATCACCATTTTATCATGTGGCTTCCCTATGCATTGTTTCCTATAGGTCACAACAAGGTTATCTCCAATGCTAGCCGCTACGACATTCCAGTGAACTCACAATGATGAAAATGGGTTGGATGGTTTCACCTTGCCTTAAGGATTGCAATCCGACCTTAACTCATGTAGTTTACCCAAGTTTCAATGGTTCCTCCTTCTTCAAACTCCCCCTATTTCTCAGATTCCTCGACTTAGTTCTAGGACACAGTGTGCCCTAGGGGATGAGCCTTTGATCTTAGAGCTCGTTTGAATGCGAGGAAGCGCTATGCGCCTCCCCTTCTATCTGATTGTTCTTGAATCCTGATCTTTGATCATAGAACCCACTCCAGGCCTCTGCTTGAGAAATGACTCAAGTTAGAAGAAGCCAGATTGTTTAATGACCCTGGAAGCCCCGTGATGTAAATCGATTAATTTTTATAGCTGGAACATTTTATTACTTATACACTCATTTAATGTATCGGTTGTGAACCAAGTTTTATGACTAAATTTTGATTTCCCCCATCTAATCGATTACATGTAACGCACGCCTAAGGTTCTTTAGTCATTTCATGGTTTATTTACATCAGGTTTATTTTCAAATCAAATCAATGTCACACTATGGTTTTACTGAGTTCTCATTGGTTAGTTTTCAAATATTCATAGTAAATCATAGGATTCTCAGAAAAATACAAATAGATAGTCATTGGAATGGATTTTTTTTAGAAGAACACGATTTTATGGTTTTCAAGCTATGATTTGCCTTTCTATTTTGATGTTTTATTAGAAATCCTATTTGGACCCATGAAACCCGAATTATGTATTACATGTCATTAATATGATCTAAGTCAATCTAGCTTTCCTAAGTAATAATGTTGATCAATGAGCCCAACCCTAATGCATTCATATCCTAATTCACCCTAGTTCAACCTAAGATCAATACAAGGTATTGATTAATGATGGTTATGAATAGGTACTTTGAGCCTAATCAAGACAAGGGGATGTTTGACCTAGTTTTGACTTAAGGATCAAGAAGCCTATCTTAGGATCTACATTGCTCCAAGGTAAATGGGTCATGCTGCTGAGCACAAGTAATTATGATTGTTTGCATGCTAAGTTCAAAGTAGACATTATCATGTCAAGTTTAATGTTTTAATCATGATCACTCTATATTATTGCTTGATGATTTCTAGATATGTCCTATGGTTAAAATATTTACTATGATTAAAGTTTATGATTAATGACTCATGGATTTTATGTTAATGTTCAAGAGGGAGAAATACCATCATGTTAAGATATCATTTTAATAGGGGGAAATCCCATCATGTTAAGTTCAAAATCATATTTTTATGTTAACATTAATGTTAATGTCATGTTAATGATCAAGTTAATTGCAATTGAACTAGTCCTTATATGACCTCGAATCATGGACCTCAAGGAATCGTCAAGGGATTTCCTAGCATCAAGGGCTTTCCTAGCAATCATGTGCTCCTAAGGGGATATAGAGGGATGCATACAATTACTATACAATTCCTCATGTTAATAATGTTTCAAAAATTCTTATACTAAATTCATGTCAAGTTTTCTTACATGTCAAGTATATTTACTTTTCTCATATTATAAAGTGCTGGTACCATTTACTGGTGTGTTGCTTTTCCCCGTTGCATGGATGGGGACACGATGTCCCCAAAAATTTGAGCAAGTAAGGACTGAAGAAGAGAAAGTCAGGACTAGACCTTCAAGAGCTATCTGGTGGGGTGCCATCCATACTAAGTGATCCAATTATTTGGACATGTTAAACTTTATGTATAGTTTTCCATGTTTAGAAATTTTTAAACATATTATAAAACTCAATTGTAGTTTCCTATTCGAAAGAACAATGTATGAATCTCAATGGTGAATTATGTGTTTATTTTCTATGATTTCATAAATGTGACATTCCCCCTTCAAGACGAAAGCTTCTACTCAGTTATATTATATATCAAAAGGGGTGTTACATTAATGGTATCAAAGCCAGTAAATGGATGGCCACTAGAAAGCAATCCGATTCATATGTTCTAACCCTAGGATGAATTTAAGATATTAGGGTTTAGAGATATATTCTCAAAGAAAAGAATATATCATGACATAGAATTAGTAGAGTTTCCACCTTAGAAGAGATAAAAATGTCAGAGATAAATGCTTATCTAGTTTAGGTCCCAAGTATTAACCTAACCCTAGCTAATGATAGAGACTCTCTATTCTCAAAGGTTATGGCCATCCGATTGAGAATTCAAGAGGGATGTCATAAGCATTAGACCTTTGATTCATTTCTCCATTCTTACTAGTACATGTGGTATGGGACACATGTATTAGTAGGTTAGTGAGAGGTAGCATAATAGGATTACACATCTTTGGGTATGTTCTTGATCACCACATAACTAGGAATGTGGTAGGTACCTAAAGACATAAGGGTAAATAGTCACCTATGCCTAATGTTAAGAAAATTATGATAAGTTGAAGGTATGTGCCCTAAATGTAAAGATAGGTTTGGTTTCATAAACCCTAAGTATAAGTTTAGAAGATGAGGAATGATGTAATAGCTAGTTTTTGTCTACATGAACCCTTTTATGGAACATATTTTATTCCATGAAATTTTAGTTGCTATATTTCATTGTATGAAGAACTAACAAAAAACCTAAGGTGGGTATCACCTTAGAAAATTTTGAGGACAAAATTTGTTTTAAGGTGGGTAGAATTGTCACATCCCAATTCTTTTCAAAGTCAATTTAAAACTTAAAATGAAGCTTTTTAAATAATAGTTGAGGGATTTTAATGCAAAAGATCAATAATGGTTGTCCTTATATGAGAATAGGATAAGAAAACTTACAATAAGACTCAAGTTCATATTTGACTTTCAAATGTGCATTATATATCAATTAACTCATGTTAATCCTCTTTTCTTTTCTCTATCTCCAAAATGTCCATAAATCATAGGAAAAGGTTAAAGAGGTGACAATGTAACTATTGAATGAGTAAATCTCCAAATTATGACTCAATGTTTCAATAATAGGAGCCTTTTCAAATTATCTTACTTTTAATGCATTTTAATAGACAATATAGAAGTTATGGACAAAAATGTGTACAAAACGCAATCTAATTATGTATGAATGTTCTAGACCCTCCAATTAGTATATGATGCAAATTTGAGATCATTTGAACCATGTTTGACCCTCCAATTAATTTAGGAGAGGTTTGAATATGGTTTTACTAAAGAGTCAATCAAAATTACATTAATTGAACTGGTTTCCCTAAAGTATGGGATTTAATCTTTGTCACATGTTACTTTGATTTTTCCTTCCTTTTACGCATGACATACAATGGATAAGATTTAATTTTAGACAGATTGAACGATCCTGACATCGTCCCTTACCTACCATTTCTACTATAGAGTCAAGCAGTTTCCATGTAATTCCTCCTTAGACCTCATTCTCACTCTCCTCTTAATGGTCTTATAGGATTCTTTCGACATCATCTTCATCTCCCTTTACCATTTTGAGTAGTTTTCTACTCGCCATCTCCCTCACCATATACGAGAAATACTCATTTAGGGAAAGGACGACCTCTCTATCACCAGATCACTGACATCATCCTTGTGCCTCCCCTACCCATCTTTTAATGCCAAAAGCATCGACAGCCCAAGGGAGTTCCTCTGCTATAGCCAATTGAACCCACAGAAGCTCCAAGATCAAGGTCCTACTCGACCTTCATCTCCGACTACCATGACTGCCTCAGAGCCCTCCCCTTGGCCTCTGGTGAAATTGACTGATCCATGAGCTTCTTCAGTGCCACATCTTTATTTTCACATCACTAGTTTATCGTGTGGCTTCCCTACGCGTCGTGTCCTATAATTCACAACAAGGTTCTTTGACGCTAGCCGCCACGACATTCCAGTAAACACACAATGACAAAAATGGATTGAATGGCTTCACCTTGCCTCAAGGATTGTATTCTGACCTTAACTCATGTAGTTTACCTTGGTTTCAGTGGTTCCTCCTTCTTCAAACTCCTCCCCTATTTCTCAGGTTCCTCCAATTAGTTCTAGGGACACAATGTGCCCCAGGAGCTGAGCCTTGTCTCTTTCATCTCGTCTGAGTGTGAGGAAGTGCTCTATGCCTTCCCTTTCATCCGGTTGTTCGCGAATCACAATCTTAGTTCAGGAACCCATCTCTAGGCTTGTGCTTGAGCCATGGCTCAAGGCAGAAGAAGTCAAGTTATGTAATGACCCTGGAAGCCCCACAATGTAAATCAATTAATTTTTTTGTAGGGACATTTTGGTACTTTTACACACACATTTGATGTATCGACTGCGGATCATGTTTTATGACTAAATGTTGATTCCCCCCCACCTAAGCGATTACATGTAACATGCACCTAAGGTTATTTGGTCATTTTGCGGTTTATTTACATCAAGTTTGTTTTTGAATCAAATCAATGTCACACTATGGTTTTATTTCTCATTGTTTAGTTTTAAAATATTCATAGTAAATCATAGGATGATAAAAAAATACAAATAAATAGTCATTGGAAAGGGTTCTTCAAGAAGAACATGATTTTATGATTTTCAAGCTATGATTTTCCTTTCTATTTTGATGTTTTAATAGAAACCCTATTTGGACCCATGAAACCCTTATTATTTATTACATGTAATTATTATGATCTAAGTCAATCTAGTTTTCCTAAGTTAATGATGTCGATAAATGAGCCTAACCCTAATGCATTCAAAACCTAATTCACCCTAGTTCAACCTAAGATCAATACAAGGTATTGATTAATGATGTTTATGAACATGTACTTAGAGCCTAATCAAGACAAGGGGAAGTTTGACCTAGTTTTGACTCATGGATCAGGAAGCCTATCTTGGGATCTACATTGCTCCAGTGTAAATAGGTCATGCTACTGAGCACAAGTATTTATGATTATTTTCATGTTTAGTACAAAGTAGACATTATCATTACAATTTTAATGTTTTAATCATGATCACTGTATATTATTGCTTTACAATTGCTACATATGTCCCATGGTTAAAATGTTCATTATGATTAAAGTTTATGATTAATGACTCATGGATTTCATGATAACATTCAAGAGGGAGAAATCCCATCATGTTAAGAGATCATGTTAATAGGGAGAAATCCCATCATGTTGAATTCAAGAATCATGATTATGTTAATGTTAATGTCATGTTAATGATCAAGTAAATTGGATTTGAACTAGTCCTTATATTCTCCCAAATCATGGACCTCAAGGGTCATCAAGGGTTTTCCTATAATCAAGGGCTTTCCTAAAAATCATGCGCTCCTAAGGGGGCATTATAGAGGGATGCATACAATTACTATTCCGTTCTTCATGTTAACAATGATTCAAGAATGTTTATAGTTAATTCATGTCAAGTTTTTTTACATTTCAAGAATATTTGCTTTGCTCATATTACAAAGTGCCAGTACCATTTATTTTTTCCCCTTTACATAGCTGGAGATGCGATGTCCCCAAAAATTGGAGCAAGTAAGGACTCAAGAAGAGAAAGCAAGGACTAGAAGACCTTTAAGAGCTATTTGGTGGGGTGCCATTCATATTAGGCTATCCAATAATTTAGACATGTTAACCTTTATGAATATTTTTCCATGTTTACAAATGTTTAAACATATTGTAGAATTGAATTGTAGTTTCCTATTCTAAAGAACAATTTATGAATCTCAATGGTGAATTATGTGTTTATTTTCTATGATTTCATAAATCTGACATCCCCACTTCAAGATGAAAGCTTCCACTCGGTTATATTATATATCAAAGGGTGGGGTGTTACATGAGTGTCCTTAGATGATCAATCAGTAACACTCCCAAGTTCACATGCTTACCCTTTGTTATCCAACCCAAGACACACAAATCCTTCTTTATAAAGCTCCCCTAATTTTCATATCTTCCAAAAATGGTGTTTGCGAGAACATTTTGAACATAGAAAAGGAATGAATAATAAAGCAAACTCATATTTGACTTTACCGCTACAAAATCATTATGGCTGGTGAATGGCTTCCACATGGTAGTGCAACTGGCACTGTAGTCTTTATCGGTCTTCCCTTTATCTAAGAGGGCTGCTATTTCTTCACTTGTGAAGAAATTGTTCAACATGGATGAGAAGATGACTCAACAACTATCTCCAATCATAACTTGAATGACGTCTTCACCATCATCGGAGACCTTCTCCAATGTGGCAAAGAACTAACGTGTCAACTCAACATAGGTCTTCTACACTAGCGTCAAACCTCAAACAAAACCATGGCTTCCATAACACCCTGATAATACTCAAAGGAACCCGGAGCCTCCAATGTCACCTAGCACCCTTAGTGAGGGTGGCTATCTCCCTACACGTCAAACACTCTAGGTGCTTTGGTTTCTTCGCCTTACTACACATCACCTCAGATGTTTTCTCATGTTGCTCATCCTTTGTAATCTCATCCTCACGTGGTGCATATTGCATCACTTCCTCCTCCTCATCTAGCAGTAGTCACCATCGTGCTTATATCTAAGGCTCTGGTTGTGGTGTTGTGGAGGTCGACGGACGAGTCGAGGTCGATGGTCGAGCCACTGAAGTAGAGGGTTGAGCCAGTAAAGGTGGTGGTGCTGTGATAGTAGAAATGAGCTGTTAGGCTACTATCCCACCTCTGCTAGGCAATGTAATGGATTCCTCCATCATTAAATCCATCGACACCTCCATATGAGGTGATTCTCCATGTGAATCGGAGGCTGTCAGTGGTGGTGGAGGAGCTTGAGATGATTTTGGGGTTGAACATGATCCATTCTTGGGCCAACATTGGTGTGAGAGAACCTACTTGATCTTTAACACCACTTTCTTGATGATTCTCTTCATCTTGGGCTGATTTTTGTGGAAAATTGTAGGAGTTTAGGTTTTCTCTGAAGAATTGGGCTGTTGGGTCAAAATGGAGAAGAAGGATGGATTTGGTGGATGGAAATGGGTGGAATGGTAGGTTAAGGTGGGGAAAATGGTAGGGAGATGATTGGGGATAGATTGGGGGTGAAAGGAGGGAGGAATTAGATGTAGAAGATGCTGGGCATTGCTGCACAGTCGCCTGGAGTTGTGGAGCATGAACATTCTATTTGCAAAAACCTAAATGAATAAGGTTTGGAAATTGCTGGAATCAGGTCACTTAAGTGCTGGAGTCAAGATGCAACATGGATGTGCTGCATGGCATGTCCATGTTGGTTGCCAACCACATGACCGTGGTGGATGAAACACCCATTATGTCTTGGTTGTAACACGATCATGCCGTCTTGCATGACAGTTCTAAGTTTGACTTTCTTTTCTTGATTTTTTTTCTTTGATTCTCTTATTATTTGAGTGTACCACCATGGCCGTTCCATGGTACCATGGATGTAGTGAGTATTGTGGCAGGTCCTTTCAACTTGATGCTTCATTAAAACACTAAATCTTTACCTAAAAGTGATTTTACATGAACCCTTTGTCTAAATTTCATCTAATTTTCCTCATTTCACAACCTTTTCACCTACACATCTTAAAACTAAACAAAAACTATTAAAAAGTGTAAAAATAACCAAAAGTATCAAAAGTGAAAGGTTGGGTGAAAAATTCACCAAACCTAGGTGGGTTACCGCCCACAAGTGCTAAATGTTTGATCCTTCAACATAGATTTTTGATTCTTGTATCAATATCCTCAAATGACTAGTCGGGCTCTTGAAGTGACCATGTACAATATCCTCATCTCAGGTTCATTGGGTTGGGGTCTTGTACATGTTGATCTTTATCTTCATCTCCATGAAAGAGACAGTCATTGTGCCACTACACACATGTATATCGACATCAGTTGTAGATAGGAATGACCTTTCCAAGATGATGGAATTCTTCCTATCACCTGGCTCCATGTCAAGAACAATGAAATCTTTCAAGAATCCTATTCCCCTTCCTTTTTCTATCATCACCAAAACATTGTCCACTCTTCCTCTGGGCACTTTGATGGAGCGATCCACTAATTGGATAGTTCAATGAGCCGGTTTCATCTTTCCTAACCCCAAATCAAGATAGACACTATATGGCATGAGAGTCACACTAGATCCCAAATCAAGTAGGGATTTGTCTATGCAATGTTCCCCTATGTATCTAGGTATGAGTGGGGCTCCTGGGTCTTTCCTCTTTACATGAAGTGAATGTTGGATGATAGAGGTCACTTGTTTAGTCAACTTAACTCACTTTGTATTCTCCTCGTTGACTTTCTCTTCACAGTACATAAGTTCTTGAGAAACATGACATAGGATGGGATCTACTTGATAGCATCCAACAATGGAATGTTCACCTTCACTTGGCTAAACACCTCTAGAATGCAACGTTGTGTTTTTGCCTCCTTTTGACTGCCAGGGGCTCATCCAATGCTTTAGGGAATGGTGGCTCACTTGCTTTTGAATCGATAAGATTTCCTTGTGGCATCACATGGGTTGGAACACTTGGTAGAATATGTAGAAGGAGTGTGAGCTGGAGCACATGATACCGCATTCTCAACTGTAGATGTCATAGAATTATCTTCATCAATCTCAATCACAATATCACCACTTGGCCGCCTTTGCTTTCCTTTATCAACCTTTCTTTGACTCATGGACTGCTTAAGGAATTCTCACTCCTTAGAAACATCGCAACACTACCTTACTCGTAGTGGAGAGGTGGAGCATGTTGTAGCTGCGGATGAGGTGGACATGGCACTTGGTATTAAAATTGAGGTGGAGGGGACAATTGAGATTGGAAGGTGAATTGGTGGGAAAGTTGTGGTGATGGAGGGGGAGGAGGTGTATAAGGCTTATCATGACCTTGGAAGTGGTATATGGGATGTACTTGCATGGGAGGTCGACTATAGAGAACTTGAGTGGAGTGCATAGGTCCACTTTCTTCATTAAAACTAAGTATGGACTTTGAAGACAAATTTTCCTCTTAGAAAGAAAGTATGGAAGATAAATGCTTCATCCTTTCCTCAAGCCTTTTAACATTCTTTTTGGAATCATTAAATCTTTTCAATCTAGATAGAACTTATTCCTCAAGCCTTGAGCCATATCTTGGACTTTGTTGTTCCAGGTAGCTATAGGAGTGAGGTGCCTTCACTTCTTCATCGAATGAAACAACATAATTCATAGAATGGAAAGGAACATTTCCCACTTGGTTCTTCATGAAGCTCACCATGTCACCAAGAATCTTCATCACTTGTGGAGTTGACTCACTATGAGATGAAGATGTCATACCGAAGGGGAGGTCACCATCATTCATCATGATAGAAGCTCAGATCCTTGAACTTTCCACTAACTACTCAAACAAGGGCCATGCCTCTTCAGGTAGCTTTGCCATAAAAGATTATCCATAAGAAGAATCCACTATAGCTTGTTCCAAGGGAGATATACTTGATTAAAGGACTGGACTAGCTGCCACAATCTCATGGTGTGGACACTCTATCAACATCTTCTAAAATATCCCCCAGGCATCATGGAACCACTCATTACCCACTTCATTGAAAGAAGGCATTCTTCATCTCTTCCCAACTCATGATGTCCCTCCTTGAATCATACCAATCTTTGATTTTATCTTTGAGGGATAATGAGAACAACATCTACCTAATTGTGTCATCACTGGTTGTTGGCGTCCTGAGGGTGGTGCATACTTCAAGAAAGGATTCCAAATGCTTGTAGGGTTTCTCACTCTCTGAGATGTAGAAGGTGGGTAGGAGCCCAAGAAGACTTAGAGGGATGGAGAATTGCTCCCGTGACATTTGATCAACTCTACTAGTAATTGGAAACTTATAGTTGCTAAGCATGAATTACTCTTGAAGTGTCTTATGAGGTGCATTTTGGCCTTCCATCTTGTCTTACTTGAGTTGCTTGTCACATGCATAAGGCACAAAAAAAAAGAAAAAGAAAACAAGTTAGAAAACCAATATGCACAAAAAATGCAAAAAAGAAAGAATAAAGAATAGCAATGATGAAGGTAGTAGGAAAAAATCAAAAAAAAAAACTAAATAGCTAGGCCGAGCGCCTTTCTCCTCGGTAACGATGCTAGAAAGCTTGGTGCGTTTCTCTCTAGGGTCACACAATAATCAACTGAATGGTGACTAGATGCGACCCTAAGAGGTTTAAACACACTTGGGATATTTTAAATTTATAAGGACCTACACTAACACACCCACTTAGACTAACACACTATACCCACAAGCACACATGGTCATGTTATAGTTTAGGCAAGCAACAAGAATAGGGTCAATCCATAGGGAGAAAATGGGGCACGAGAGATAGGTTAGTTTCTACTAGGTTCCTAATGCGGAGTCTAGGGTTGAAGGGTTTGAAGGTTGACTTTGTTAATTACACTAATGGTGACCAAGAAAGTAAAGGAGAACAAACAAGAACAAAACCTAATTGAACCCTAGACAATTAATTCTAATGAACAAGGAAAGACAAGTTAAGCAAGAAAGGAACGAGTTACACTAGGCAAGCAAAGGCAGAGATATACACTAAACTAAGCTAGAAAACTAAGCACAAGAGAAATAAAGACCTAAACTATCAAGAACAAGGCAAGAAGCTAAATAAGCAAGTAAAGGGCTAATTAAGCTAACACTAACTAAGAGAGAAGGGAATTAGGGTTTTAATGCAATTTAGAGAAGTGTGGGTTGTTTAGGTAATGCACTTAACATGTAAGCATTACTATTTCATTTAGATTACCAAACCAAACAACAAGCTAGAGGCTAATGAATTCCCTAACTACTAACTAGCCATGGATAGGATAGGGTGTGTATCAGGGAACCAATCCCTAACACCTCCTATGTGACAGAGTGAGTTTTTACATTTATTATTTAGTTCCTCTCCCTTATAAATTTAATTGTTCCATTTATGCCCTCAATCACCTCTCTCACTAATTTGAATAAATGGACCATTAATTTCACCTAAGACCATCAATGATGATATATATCAAGTCAATAATATGAGTATTAAGACTTTTAGTAAATTGACCTAGTCAATAATCGAATTGGGACTCTAAATTTGCACCATAACTAAATCATAACATTATAAAACTATGCCTAAAATCTCTTTTCAGTTGGAGCTACCAATCTACAGTTATTTACTTTTGAAATTGTGTGTATTATATCACCTAATCTAGCCTAGGACTAAGGTTTACGTTTATTTTGATCATTTAATCTGTCACGCTGGCTTCTGGGTTACCTTGGACGCGGCCCATTCACTGGGATTTAATCTCAGCCACCCGATTTAGGTGCACGCTGATCAAGCCCTGATCCGAGGGAGGAGACTTTGTCTCCTACCTCCCGCAAAGGACGGGGAGGTAGAAGGAGAGGAGGCTCGGCCTACCTCGCCACCTCACCCCTGGTTTTGAATTTTGAACCCAACACACTTCTTCTATACTCCGCGACGAACTCGTCAAGCCCCAGTTTGACCCTCCCTCATCCTCGGATCAAAGAGAACAGACCCCGACTCCCTCGCTGCTCTCACCGGTGGCGGCGCACGAATTAGGGGTTTAACCTATACCTCACCTCACGCCTATATAACGCTCCCACGAGCTCCGCCAACCCTCCTTTCGTCATCCCCTACCTCTAATTCCAACAAAATACGCCCCTACCTCCCTCACCTCGAGCACCCCTGCTCACCTGCTCCCCGAACACCCTCTCACTCTGGTAGACTCCCCCATCAAATTAAGAGCGATCGCACTATCTCGGGACCCCGACGAGTCGAACGCCACCCTCAGTTAGAGCTGCATAAGCGTAGAACGTCGGGTCGACGAGCCGCCGCAGCTGAGCTTCAAAGCTCCACCGCCGGCGAGCTTGGGACCGTCTCGGAGCCTCGGGAGGATTGCAACAACATCGACAGACCGCCGCAAAACTTCTGACTCCCTCGATCCAACCTGAGGGCAGGTAAATCTCCATTTCACTCATCGACCTGTTTTCAATCCCTTGCGATTAAAAAACGATACCCAGGCTACCATTTCCGATGAGCTCGACCTCCCTGCAATCATCGTGAGCTCGCGAACTCAACCTGATGGACGACATAACCCAACTCACTCCCTGGAACCACATCCCACCTTGGTCGATCTTCCCCCTGTTGCCTCGCTGCAGCCATGGCGCGAGCAACAATCTAAGGGGTGACCTTCCCCTTCTACCCTTGCCCGGTTACGATGCATAGGTGACCCTAAGGGGTACTTCTGACCTTTCACTGGTTGGCCCGACCATCTCAAGCGAGATCTTGCTCGCGGGTCAGTGAGAGGGTCCGGTTGGTCGGATCCCTCGCATGATCCGCGAGCCAGAACTCAAAATCTTTTTTTTTATTTTTCTTTAATTCCTTTAAAATTCCCTGATTGGTCAGATCTTAAGAAAACTCTAGAAATGGTAGGATTATCAGAAAATATCGAATAAGTACACCATTTTCATCAGAAAAATCCAAGCTATCTAAATAAAATAGGATCATGACCTGGATCCGAACCCTTTTTGGAATATATGGCCAACCATCTCTAATGACCTTTTTAATACATTGTTTTGTGGAATAATGGTTATAAATGATTTTTATTTCTGTCTTGGGAATATTTAAACCCTAATTATGATCTTGGTCATAATGTTACTCGAAATCCTACCTAAGGAAGACAGTTGATGTAATAATGGAGAAGAACCCTAATTTCTAGTTTTCTCACCTCATCATGATTAGTATGTACAATTTATGGAAACCCTAATAACTGAAATGTCCTTTTATAACCTGGATGACTCTAATCTCAAACCCCAACTCGGAATCCTATGTATCCTAAATGATATCCCAAATAACCTAAACCCTAAATTATAATAGTGATTAATGTTGATTGATGAGAAACCATGGTGACTTTAGGGTTTTACTATATTTCAGGGTGATCTACTATATTTCTCCTAATCTAAGATTTGTGGAATCCAGATCTGAGAACTAAAGGTACGTGGATATAATTATATGACTAGTTTTAGCTGGATGTTAAGTATATGTAATTGTCTGCATGAAATTGATATACATTGATGGATGTTGATATATGATTAATTGATGATTTACCACCTTGAACATAAAAGAACATAATTGAATATAAGTGAAATGTAGTTACTAGTGGTGCTCATTAAACTACCTATTAGAGAGGGAAAGCTTTAATGTTGACTAGCACCTCCCTAGAGTACATGGTATACGGGGAGATCCCTAGAGTACAAGGTACACGGGGAAGGGCCCACTATTTATGCAATTATGTGCTAAGTCCACCATAGTAATGCATGTTCACTATAAATGAGGCTAATAACTTGGGATTACCTGATTTTCTGCCTTTAAATAACGTTTTTTTTCTTCTTCTTCAATTCGAGTATTTTATATGCCAGCATAGTATAGCTTTTACTGCACGTACCAACTTTGTTGATGTATTTGTTTCTCGTATTTTCTAGGTGCAAGGATCAATTGATGATCAAAGTACAATGCATATTCAAAGTACCTGAAGGCACAAATAATAAGCATGGAGGATTTATTAGATAGACCTATTCCTCTTATCTCTTTCTTGCTAGATGTTAGTTTATTTCTTTCCCTAGATTATGTTGAGGATGATTGAGATCCAATGTAATAATCATAGATTTATTCTTCTTCTTTCTCCGGTAGCAATATGTATGACTTTATCTTTCATTATTGAAGAAATGTTGTGTGGCTATTTGCTATGATGTGAACTTGATCTTGGCTTATCTCTGATTTTAGTTGGCTATCTTGATTTCTATTATTTTCCCTTTTGACGTTTATAGATATGAGTGCACGCATATCTGTATATGTCACTAAGGAAAGTATTTAGAAATTGGGGTCGTCACATCCTACCTACCCTTACGATGCACAATTGGGTTAGGGTTTAGGTGTAATTTAATTAGAGTCTAGTCAAGCCTAGGTTTCTAGAATAGGAATTCTTATGGTGATTAGGGGCCTAGGGTAGTAATGAAAGGTGGAAGTGAGTTTTTAGACCTCACGTCACCCACATTCTAGCCTTGAGAAGAATACAAGCTAATTACACTAAATGATCCTATATTAGATACTCAGATCTCTCACCTAGGTGTAAGAGAATTGATGAACATGTAGGAAGGTGAATAGCTAAATAAGGATCCATTAATTGGACTTAGGAGAAATTCATAAAAGGGCCACATATAAGCAATTGTCCTAGAATCCTAGGTGATTTCAATCACAAACCACAAAGAAATGAATGATGAAAGAGATAAAAATAGAAAACAATCCTTAGCAAAAGAAAATATAAGGTTTACATATCATTTTCCTCCAGCATGGTTCAAAGCAACATTTTGAGCCCCAAACAACCCACCTAAGGGGCCTAACTACTCATAGAACAGGAAGATACAAGAAGAAAGGAAGAAGAATGAGTAGAGGAGTGAAAAGCCATGTTGAGATAAGTGAATACTTCTCATTCTCCACCTCCTAGTAGCTCAACTCAAGCTCAGTCGTCCTCCAAGGTGGAATGGCAAGGGTGTATGGTGGAAAGTGGCCAAAAACCCTAGAATAGGTGTTTTTGGGGTGGAGGATGATGGAATGGAGGTGGAATGGAGTGGGAATGGATAAAGGATGAAATGGGGAGGCTAGAGTGGCTATGGGGTAGATAACCTTCATGTTAGAGCTGTCATCCAAGTATATATGGGTGGTGTAGAAGTACTAGGTTAAGTGGGGGTAGAATAGGAAATGTAATGCTAAAGCTAAGCTAGGTTTGTATGTAGCCTGGCCATGCTGGGAAGCCCAACCATGGTGGGTAGGGGTGAGCACGGTCGTGGTGGAGTGGAAAGGGCAAGGTGGAATTGGTGAAAAGTCATAGTAAAATTTTGGGAAATTTGAAGGCTGGTGACATGACCGTGGTGGGGCATAGGTAGCACGATCATGGTGGCCACCATGACCATTTGGGATGTGGAGTTGGAAACCTGTTCTCAATGCTACGACTATTCTGGAGTCTTGGCTACATGACAATTGAATGCTTTCTCTATGATTTTGTTTGGGCTAGTACGATCGCTTTACTGTGCCGCATCCGTGTTAGCTTCTTCATCAACATTCAAAGCTTGTTTTTTTTTTCATCCTAGGACATCTTTGCTTCAATTGGCCTTTGGCTACTTGGGGTAGATTGAGGGAGCCCTGAACTTCACTTTGTGGCTCTCGAAGGGTAGAGAAATCCTAGGATCATTTTTTCTCTCTCTCTCTTCCATTCAAGCGTGGTTCAAATACCTGAAAAACACACAAATAATGTCCATAAGTGCATTTTACACAAATATGAATATTGAGGGGATTAACATGTAGTCTATAAGATATAATGTGATTGAAGTGCAATATGACACAAGATGAAGCCCTAAAATAGGACTACATCAATGCCCTTTCCTGGGTGACTTAAGAAAACCCAGTCGGACTCTAGGTTCAACAAGTTTAAAGAAGCTACGAGGAAGTTATGCATCACTATCCCCCTTTTGGACTCCATGACAAAAATGTCTGAGTGGAAAAAATTCTTGGAAGATCTATTGAAATGCAAGTACATCACTAAAGAGTCTGAAATGGTACAACTGGAAAGAACTACATCAGACATCATCCAAAGTAAGATGTTGTACAAGTGCAAAGACCCAGGGTCCCGTGGGATTACATGTGCTATTGGAGATTCTACCAACCAATTAGGGTTAGCTGATCTTGGAGCAAGATTCTCCATCATTCCACTGAGCATGTGCAGGAGACTAGGTCTTAGTGATGCACGACCCACCCAAATGAGCATTCAACTGGAAGACTCTTCCATTACCAAGTCACTTGGCATTATTGATGATGTGCTAATTCGGGTCATAAAATTCTACATCCCATGCCACTTTGTGGTGCTATATATTAAGGAAGATTGTCTCTAACCTATTATGTTTGGCAGAGCATTCCTTGCCACTGCTAGGGCACTAATCTAAGTTGAGGCAGGACTTCTAAGCCTACGTATGGGAACTGAAATTTTCAATTTTGAAGCCTTTAGATGTATCCTAAAGTACACCAAAGAAGAAGAAGTCTACTTCCTTGTCTGCATCGAGAAATTCAATCAGACACAACAATGATTCCTCAACTCTGAGACTCTACCATTAACTAAATCTTAAATTTTTGTAGAAGACAACCACGTTGTAAGATAGATCGGAATCACACCAGCCAACCCCATGATGGTAGAGATACCTCTCTTCGCCATCCCCACTTTGTAACAACCAATCTCACTACCCGAGAGCTCCCCTTCCACAACCTATGCCCTTCCCACATGCCACACCGCAGTCCACCCCTATTTTCCTTCCACCCATCCTCTGGAATCACCAGTCTATGATATCCACCAGGTCCCTCATGAGTTATCAATACCAATTGCAACTCAAGAAGAACTTCTAAAAGTTAGTGATGAAGAATCCATGAATCATCCTTTTGACCCACTCCCCATTAACACTAATGAGCAATATGGTGGGATGACCATGCATCCACACCTAATTCTCAATTCTACACCTTCTCACAATTAATTATATGATCATACAACTGAGATTCCTTATAACTATTCCTTGTCGCATATCAAACAATCGAAACCCACCTTCTCTGACCCCAATTATTGTTCTTGGTACATATATGTGCACCAATCCATCTGAGACACATCCCAAGGAACTCGAGAAAAGATGATGGAGTTCCTGTATGGAAAATAGTTGAGTCAATATAACACCAGTAGAACACCGGATCCTACTCCACCTTGGAGGGTACAACTTTTGTCAGAGATTCAATGTTAAACAAGGCGCTTGTTGGGAGGCAACCCAACCCATTTTCTTCCATCCACTTCAGGATTTAAGTTTTTCTCAAGATGAGAAAAATTTTAAGTTTTGGGAGGAGGTGGGTGGTACATCCTCATTCCACCCACTTTGTCTTAAATTTCTTACAATTTCTATTATATTATGTAGTTTAGCTTAAAATTTTCATAAATTTTCCTTTAGTTTTGGACCTTATCTAGTTATCCAGGCCTTTATCTAGGGTGCCATGATGATTTGCATGTTTGTCAATATACCCCTTGAATATGCAACTTCTTTTGTAACATAAATAAAACCTTCAATTGCTAGAAATTATCATGTCACCTAAGATCTTAACCATTCTTAGGGAAAGATGGCCAGCTGTAGAGGATTTATAGGATTTAGAAACAATGCTTCCTTATCTAGAGTTATAGTTAACTTGAAAAGTTTTTTGATTTTGCATAATTCAGAATAAAGTGACCCAAAGTATGATACTCCCAATGCACTTCAATTCAAAAAATGAGTTTCACAAAGAACAATCTTTTCTACACTTCTTCTATCACCTTATACAAAGAGAAAAATCCCAAGTGCCAAAACCCTAAAGTTTGGGGTGGCTCCCTCCCCCCTCTTCCACTTTTTGCATATCCCTTGAAAATAATTGGGACATACCATTGAGAAAAGATGCCAAAAGAGCACACCAAAACTTGCGTTCAATGTAACTGCAAACAAAAAAATAAAAAGGTTTCAACTCAAATAGAAGAGAGACCTCTTCCTTCCATATCACGCTTCACTCCATTTTTTGTGCACAGTGCAATATATAACCCCATCAAACCCTTAAGCCCTATTCTTGTGTAATGACTTGTAAAAATATGCGGGAGTCTAAATACAAAGAGAATATGAACTAAATTTTATTGTGGGTCTTAAAATGGAACCAAATTGTGAAATAATCTTAAAGTAGGGAATATGAAAATTGTTTTATGTGAATCTAGGAAGTTAAGGTTACTTGGCCATATAATGTGGAATGACTTAAGAGATGTTATGAGAGTGAGGATGATAGGCCCCAATTATTATGTGGAATTGTTTTAAATTCAATGTTGCTTGAGGATGATCAAAGTTTAAGTTTAGGGTATTTTTATGAATGCATATTCATCCTCTTTTTCATCACATCTTTCTGGTCTTTGTTTAGGATTTTATTTCACTTTTTCCCAATTTTGGGAAATATTTGTAAAACACTTGCTTTTGACCCATTTATCTGAATTCTTTTGACTTTTTTCATATTTTGTAGGTTCCACACTCATTCACATTGTCTTATATCTAGAATACAAAATCCTGCTTCAATTACTTGGAGATCTAATGACTAAAGGGTTCAATTCAAGCATTCAACACTTCAAATTGTCGACTCATATCCTAATACGACCGACTCATGTACCCACAGAGATCCACTCAGAATTCTAGTCGGTTGTCTCATGATGCCAATCCATTGATTCATTTTGCACTAACCAGACAAAGCCCTCTAATCAACTGTTCCATCCATGGCTTGAACCAGTCAACTTAGCGTCTGAACTGGGAAATTCAAAGATCCAACCACCAACTCAATTCATTAGTGACCAAGTCTTGTTCAACATCGCATCGCCGCCCCTTTTTAGGGTTTTGACTTGCATTCCTGGGCCCACACATTCATGAACATGAACTGGGTGACTCAAATTATGAGTCGATCGACTTGCGGTCCATAGACAAACTTTACATCATCCGCCAATTAGAAGTTTCTCCCTTGTCCATAGGGTTTCTACCCCTCATTCTCCATATAAAAGGAGGGGTGACTTCCAAGAAAAATGAATATCTTGTTATCTAGTTTTGAGTTTGTTCTTTTACATTATGATTGAGTAGTTCTCTCCTAGGGCATGGGGAGTATCTCCATAGACTGTTTTTTGCATTAGTCCTACTGACTCCATGATTTTAATGAAATGATGTTTCCCAAACCCTCTCTGCTTTAATCAAAGGATATATATACATTCTTGTGGGGGCACCAAGATCTCAATCCTAACAAGAATGAATGCATAAATTCTTGATATGTTTTTACGATCTTTTGTCTTTTTGTTCTGCACTCATTTTTTAGTTAAAAAGATTATATTGTTGTAGGGACAAAGAGATCTTGGGTAAAAAATGACGAACACATAGTCCTTTAATGCAATCACCTGATTTGAACTTTGATCTTTTTATATGGTTCTCTTGTTTGATAAAATTTATGGTTTTGTGATCACCTAATCCATGGATTAGAACCTTAGAATGAGAATCACACATTCTTGATGCGAACACCTGATAGATTTTTTTGGGATGGTTGGACGAGGATCCTTAAATGGTATGACCTTGAGTTTTAGAGAAGCCTGACCTTTGTGTGATTTGGGCTCCCAAGGGACTCAAATTCTCATAATCATGATTCAGTCATTAAAATAAGGAGTTGGATCAATTAATGTAGGAATGTGGCTTTTTGTGGTGATCCTCCAGACCCCTAGTTTCTCTTATTAATTGATCTTAGTTGGTTTAATTTTGCATTGGTTTATGTAATCAAACTCTCACAATTGTATTTTACCTTCTTGTTCTTGTGATTGGATTTGGATCTTGGCTACCCTTTTCGTCACCCCTTGGATTGATACTTACTACCATAAAGTTCATTCATTGCTTACAACGAGTTGATTTCCTCTTTAGAAGATTAAAATCTTGGACTTTCCTAGTGATTTGGTGCATAAACACACACATCAAAATTATATGAATGACCTAAATTAGCTTGATTTTGACCAAATTTGTTATATTTACCAAAACTCTAAATCATAAATTGTAATTTAAACATATGTCTTGTTGGCCTAGAAACCCGTCTGGGATTTAGTAAACCTTGGATAGTCCCCAATTTAGGACTGTTCTTGAACGCTAAGTCTTACTTAGGGTGTAAGTGCATTATGTGTATTCAGTTTTTAAGATGTTTTGTCATCACCTCCCCATTTGTTCACTAAGTACATGTGTAGGTGGGTATTTGCATATCCACACCTGTGTATAAGGATACCTCCAAGAAAAAAGCTACAGTAATATTCTGGAAAACCAAATACACATTATACTTGCTAGTGAGATTAGGTGTTCAAGAATGGGATAGTACTACACATTACCCTAAACCCTATTTTGTAAACCCTAAACCATAAATCCTTATATGAAAACCCTAAACCATAAACCCTAAATGATGAATCCTAATCTCTAAATACCTGATTCAATACTAGTTTTCTATATGACCATAGAATGGATTGATCATGGATGTTCATTTCAAATCACTGCACTTAGTATTTTATTACCATTTTTGATTAGTTTATAAGATTATTGAAGGAACATAGGAAACAACATGGATATAGGTTCTGTTGTCCAAGTAAGAATTTTAGTAACAACTTGAAAGTTGAAAATATTGACAAAATCAAAAGTCATGTCATGGGCAACAAGATTATATATGGTTATACAAAATGGTACTTGTGTGGAGAGATTCCTACTATGAGATCAGTAAATGTCAATAGGACCTACCTATGCTGAATAATAAATTGCCGACAATGTAGATGTTATGACCACATTTGTGCTTATTTGGTAAACTAGGGTTTACCTGAATGGTTGCATGTTTAATTAGATTGAACATCATTTAAACTTGATTAATAATGTTAGATCAATTGTGATTTTTCAAATCTAATAAGTAACTCTAAGCATGTTTATAATTTTAAGAATTAGGGTTTGAGAAATGTAAACCCTAGTCGGTAAAAATTAGGGTTTTGATAGTACATTAATATGGAATTTGACTAGGATAGCAGTGTGGTAAATGATTTTTGATATTTTCTATGTAATTTGGATTCAATTGAAATTTTAGATATGATATGGATAATTCAATCATGCATTCTAGTGGAAAATTTTAGAATATTTGGATGTTCTTTGAATGTAGTTCTCAGTCAAATTATACTTCGACTGACCATGCTGATCGAGTGTTATTTAGCAGTGTAGTGTTTGATTTTTATTTATTTATTGATAGCTAAAAATGATTTGAAATTTTTATCAAAGCTCTAAAGTTGTAATTCAGACATCATGAAATATTTTAATAATTTTTGGATTATGTTTGACCTTTGAAAAAAACGAATTACAATAACATTGTTATGACAAAAAAATCTATTGAAATAAGATGAAGTATAGTGAGGGGTCAGTGTGTAAATTACCCAAGCACCTCAATTTATCTATGTCAGAAAGCTAGAACTTAGGATCTCTCATATATCATGATCCATTCTAGAGAAATGAAATCCTAGGGAAAGAGGGAGAGTTAAGGTTTGAGAGGAGTAAGTGGTGGAATTGCTGACCTAAGGTTTCGCTATCCGAGGTATGAAGAAATCAAGTAAGTTTAGATTCTTTGCATAGCCTTTCATGGTGAATCTTCTCTCACATGTCAAGATTCCACCCCTCCTCTGATTTGATTTGAAATGATATCAAATCTTCCCCTTTTCTCACTCTTTCTCAATAAATCTCCACTTCTAGGGTTTCCAGGTTAAAAGGAAGAAGAAACTGATGATTTGCTAGGGTTTTAATATGGTTTCTAGATTTTTAGAGACATGATGCATTTTTAAGGTGTTTTTACACATTAGGGTGAGTGTGTACTTCCTTTAAGAAGTAAGTTCATGAAAATGAGTTAAATCATCAACAATCTTCAATTTCTTAGTATGCGACTACAAACCCTAAGTTGTCTTTTTGATATAGTTTTTGCAAAATGATATGAAATGGATTATTCTTCTATTGTGATGAATTTTAGATGATGAAATCATATTGGAAATGGATACAATCCATCCTATTGAGAATTCTGTAAGTAATTGTAGAGGTTATAAAAATAAACTAAAGTTTAGGGTTTTAGGTTGAGACTGAAATTGCTATATAATTAAATAAATAAATTTGTCTATCTAAATCACCTTATCCATGAATGATTGTTTATCTGAATGCATAGTACATATATGTCAGATACTATCTTGGATTTTGTGTTATGTCATCAGTGTTTTCTTGGTATCTCAGTAAAGAGGGTGAAACCCTAGATGAGTGGAAAGTTGGAAATTTATGAATAGATATTGCGAAATTCATTTGAAGTGATTCTCTTAACTTCATAGACTTTATTTATTCAATGTTATTCTTGATGCATGATATCTCAATGAACAATGAGGAAACCAAATTCAGCTCAATTCTAGGGTTTCATTCATATGTTGATTGTATATGAATTGTTGAAAGCATTCTTTACTCGGTGAATGTTTATCACACATTAAATCCTTATGAGATTCATGTGATAAGCAAATGAGGTACATGAAACCATCAGGATAGGGTGTTCAATAAATCAAGTATTGTGTTATTAATGTTTCTCAGTATGAGATGTGGTGATGCTTAACAGTTCAATTTGTGGTAAATATTATTAGATGATCTATGAAATGAACAGTTTACAAAGTTAATTAAGATATGTTGATGTGATGATTGAATCATGAATTTGAAGAGTGAATTAGAAATTCAGATGCCCTGAACACTATAGAATCCTCACAGGATGAGGCCTGCACTGTGGGGAGGAAACAATTTTCTGACTGGAGGTAGTCCAGATCGAGGTAAGTTGGAGCGCACTAGTAGGGTGCAGGGGTCTTGACCAGTGGGGAAGACTCCTTACAGTTGTGTGGCATTCAAAACCTACCGGGGATGCTAGTGGTACCTATGTTACATGTTGTATTGATTAGTGGTCAGTAGGTCCATTGATGCGCAATAAGCTTGAGGGCTTTGAATCACCACATGAGTAGCAAGATTGGGAGGAGGAGTATGAGATATCTGGCCACTCCGATTAGTCACCAAGAGATACACGTGTCGAGCCCCACTGTAGAAGGTGTCTTACTTAAGAGATAGTCTTAGGAACTCGGGCATGCTTCTAAGACTTGTAAAGTGAGATCATAGCTTGCTGTGATTCTTTCACATGTTGTGGTACACCTCAAGTGGGTTAATAAGATGAATGAGAGGTTAACCAAGTGTGTGTAGTTATTCAATTATTCTTTGTATGTTTCTTGAATTATTAATACTCTTTGTGATTAATCAAGCATGTTCATATATATTAATTCACTCTTGTAGATATCTAGAGTATCCTTCCATATATATGTTTGTGAATGAGTAATCTCTTTAAAGATTACTACTACTATAATTGATATCAACTGTTCAACAATATATCTATAATTATATAAGTGCTTAAAACTATTTATTTGAAATACTCATTCACTAAGAGAGTAGACTCAACCCTTTACTCAAAATTTTTAGGGATAACTCATGGACTGAATATGTCATTGCATTAGAGTAGATCTTCCACATGAGTTAAGTATGAGATTAGTTACGTTCAGTCGGTCCTTATCACTCTAGCTCCTTGTGTGGAAGTGAGAGAGTTGTAAATGATGATGTGTATCTTTGTATTCTTAATAAGAGAGAATGTATCTGATTGTCATGTCATATGTACATCAAAGTGTGAGAAACAAAATGAATGTTTAAATATGTATCTTTATTGTTGAAATCAGATTAGTGTGGTCAAGTTTTAAATCACCTTGAATATTTAGATTATGTGATTGAATGTGCATATATAAGGAACTTGAAATCAAAGTGAAAAAAATAAGAATGATCAAAATTATGTTTAAATACTCAAACTTATGCCCTAATCTCATGATTAGTGGCAATCGAGGGATGTGAGAGTAACAACCTTGTATCAGATCTTAGGCTAAGTTATCAGGGATCACTAGGATAGAAAGTCAGAGTTATAAGTGTGGCAGTTAGGAGGTGATGTGTCTTTATCTAGGGGAGGTTGACACAAGCTACTATGTCTATTCTTCTCTGGATGCTCTTTCCTGGTATGTAGATGAAGGATGGGCTAGAGAGAATCCCTAGAAATTTTAGGGTTAGGAGACAGGAAAGTAATGAAGGAATAAGAGCTTAAAGATAGAATGAGATACAACTATTATTTTATATTATTGTTTTGATTGGAGATGAATAGAAATGCTCTTATATATTTGAATTCAGATTATCAATTTGTAGAATATAAATGGTTCTTTCAGATTATTGTGTATCATGAAGTTGCTTCAGTTATTGTTTATATTCTTTGTATCAAGTAGAACAAAAGTTATCTTTAAATGAGTATGCCCTAAGTGGATATTCTTTCCACATGTTTGAGATATATAGGAGTTGGTTAATCGTGAGTAACTCTTGGCTTCAGGACTGTAGGTTTGATCTAGTCTGTCTGGAAAGGTGTGTTACTGGGATCTAATGACTCCTATTTACAATATAATAAGAGTAGACTCTGGATAAATTAGACTCACATCATAGTGAGAATGTACATATACTAAGGCATTGAAATATAAGGGAAATACTAGAATAACTAAGAATCAATTGGAACTGATATCTAAGATCCATCTTTGGGGCCTCAGATAAACAACCCTAAATTAGGAATGAAGGAAGAGGAAATATAGATACAAGACATACATTAGTACGAAACATAAAAAATGAAGAAGAAAGGATGGATAAAGAGAACTGAACTATATAACTAATTGAGGAACTTTTACCCATTCTAAAATCAAGGAAAGATAAGATAAAACTACATGGAAAGCTAAGATAGAAAGAATCAATTAGAATGAATGGATCATATAATCCAGTAAAATGTATTTATGCACTGTACAAAAAAGGAAGAATAGGAGAATAGAGTTAAGCATACAATAAGTACATAGAAGTGAAGTTCAGAAGAATGAAAGTGAAAAGAACTAGATGAACATGTAAATTATAAAATTAGGATAAGAAACTAAAGATGAAACAAAAAGGAAGTGATGGAAATGACGAGTTTGATTAAAAAGTAGGGTTACATGATATAAAGGAAAGCATGTAATGTGTACTTATATCGTAAAGTTTAATTCATTCATCCTTACTAGCTTTTGATTCAAAGTCTCTATATAGTAGCAACCTAGTTTACATCAAGTATATTCAATAGGTTCCTAGAGATGAAATGGAACTTGTTCTCAAAATAAGAACAATGGTACATCTAAATAAATGAACAACTTTTATAAAGATAAATTGTATTCAGAACATAAAAGCTTGATTGAAGAGGAAATTGTGGTTGACCTTTGCATGAGCCGTTTGATTCAAAATGAAGGACATGTAATGTATTATGCATAAGATGAAACTACAAGGGAGAATATTGATTTAGGATTTTAACTAGATAAACGTAAAATGATGATAAGAAAGTATATATGGTATGGAATATGGAATCATACACAAGAGTGAGAAACATGGCCATAAGAGATAACTAAAAGTAAATAATGACATAGGGAAAAGTAGCAAACAGGCAGGCGATGATAGAAAATGAAGAAGGGGCTGAAACATGAGGGATTAATATAGATGATAAAGAGAGAGATTGAGTGATGTGAGAAGATGCTAAATAGCTAGTATCCTTGACGGTGAGTAACAAAACCTAGATATGAGAAATGTATTAAGTGAATACTGGAAGATTGGAATTCTAAATCTTAGAATCACTTTCTCTTTTGTATACTCCCTAATGAGAGTAATGTGGGGATGAAGTGGTAAGAGAACGAATTCTGAATGACACATAACCACTATGGTAGACACGTCTATTGAATGTATTGATGACACATGATACAAAGATAAAACCCTATTAAGGTAAATAAAGAAGGTAACCTCTTCGAAATGTCAAGTATGAGAAAGGAAAAATTCAAGTGGTAAAGACAAGGAAGACCATAGTAAACCTCAAGAGAGCTCAAGTTTCAATATTGAAATAAGGGAGTAATATCATGTCACAATAACATCATGCTATTGATAAGTATCAAACCCTAGATAGTTTTGGGTTGTAATAGTTCAAGGATGTCAATAGTGATTTGACCTTGAGTACAAACATCTCTATAAAATAAAATCTTGAGATCATCAATATGATAAGAAAATGGCAGTTATAGTATTCATGGGTTTAAAGGTCGCAAATGCAAAAAAAGGTTGCAAATGCAAAATATATATAAACAATATGGGATTGAGTATGGATGAAGGATAAGAAATAGATTTGAAATGTAAGAAGTGTGATTTCAACAAAAGAAGAAGTGCAACTTGAGCAAAGTGTAATCTAAAATAAATTCTTACAGTGATAGTAAGAATGATGAATAATCTATTCTTAACTTGAATGTTTCAATGTTAGGGATGTTTATTCTATAATGTCAAAATGAGAAGGATGTAAGAAGAAGTTGCAATGCATAAGAAGAGAAATCAGAGAAAACAAATGCCTTTCAACAATATGTGAATATGTTTTAACAAAGTAAAGTTTGTTGAAGGCACATCAAGGGATGAAACTTTATTTTACATATGACTTCAATTTTACATGCACGAGCATATATCAAATTGTAATGAGTGTTATGGTTATAATCATTCATATCAGTAGTCCGGCTCAGTTTTATATAATTATTATTACTTCTACTCTTGCAACTTTTGAATGCTTTTCTATTAGAGTGGCAAAATAGTAAAATTCAAAATAGAAAGGTGAACTATCCTTAATAACTCTGATATGATGTAGAAAAATAAGAATAAATTGAAGTGTATGAATTAAGATAGTGGAATGAGATTACCAGTGATGAGGTAATACCTCAATAGGGTTTGGCATGATTAAAAATGGTTGTTTATCTTTCTCTTTCCTATTATTGAATGTGACATAGAAAATTCTTCTGCTATCATTGATCATGCTTGCTTTAATTCTATTGTGATTAGATGAGATACAAAGGACTCAATGTTGAAAATAACATTCTAATATGAAATAAAAGAGTATAGTGATACATAAGATTTTAGAAGTTTAAAAGAAACCTTGAATATACTTTGTTTGTGAATTTATGTTTCGGGGACAAAACCTTTTAGTGGGGAGGGGAATTGTTATGACCACATTTGTGCTTAATTAGTAAACTAGGGTTTAACTGAATGAGTACATGTTTAATTAGATTGAACATCATTTAAACTTTATTGATGATTTTAGCTCAATTGTGATGTTTCAAGCCTAATAAGGAACTCTAAGCATGATTATAATTTGAAGAATTAGGGTTTGATAAAATAAACCCTAGTCAACAAAAATTAGGGCTTTGATAGTACCTGAATATGAAATTTGATCACAATAGCAATGTGGTCAATGATTTTTCATATTTCTATGTAACTTAGATTTAATTTAAATTTTGGATATGATATATATAACTCAATAATGCATGCTAGTGAAAAATATCAGAATATTTGGGTGTTCTTTGAATGTGTTTCTCGATTGAACTATGCATCGACCGACCATGATGACAGAGTGCTGTTTGGCAATGTAGTGTTTGATTTTTAATTATTTATTGATATCTTAGACTGATCTAATTATTTTACTGGAGCTTTTAATTACATTTCAGACATCATGCTAAATTTTCATAATTTTTGGAGATGTTTGACCTCTTAAATAAATGAATTACAATAACATTTTATGACAGAAAAATTTGTTGAAAGAAGAGAAATTATAATGAGGGGTTAGTGTGGAAATTACCCAAGGACCTCAATTGCTCTGTATGAGAAAGCTCAAACCCAAGGAAATCTCATATTTCATGATCCATTCCAGAGAAATGAAATCCTAGAGAGTTAGGGAGAGTTAGGGTTTGAGAGGAGAAGGTGGTGGAATTACTGATCTAGGGTTTCACTATCCGAGATATGCTAAAATAAAGTAAGTTTAGCTTCTTTGCATAGAATTTTATGGTTAATCTTCTCTCACATGTCAAGATTCTGCCCATCCTTTTATTTGATACAAAATGACATCAAATCTTCCTCTTTTCTCACTCTTTCTCCATAAATCTCCATTTCTAGGGCTTCCGGGTTGAAAGGAAGAAGAAACCAGTGATTTGCTAGGATTTTGATATGGATTTAAGATTTATAGAGATAGTATATGTTTTTAAGGTGTTTGCACACATTAGGTTGAGTGGGTAATTCCTTTAAATAATAGATTGCATGAAAATGAGTTAAATCATCAACAATCTTCAATTGCTTAGTATGCGACTACAAACCCTAAATTGTCGTTTTGATCTAGTTTTTACAAAATGATATGAAATGGATAATTCTTCTATTGTGATGAATTTTAGATGATGAAATAATATTAGAAATGGATACAATCCATCCTAATGAGAATTCCCCAAGTAATTGCAGCAGTTATAAGAATTAACTGAAATTTAAGGTTTTTGGGTATGATTGAAATTGATGTATAATTAAATAAAGAAATTTGTATATCTAAATCTCCTTATTTATGAATGATTGTTTATATGAATGCATAATACATATATGTCAGATACTATCTTGGATTTTGTGTTATGTAATCATATTTTGCTTGATATCTCAGTAAAGAGGGTGAAACTTAGATGAGTGGAAAGTTGGAACTTTGTGAATAGATATTGTGAAATCCATCTAAAGTGCTTCTCTTGACATCATAGAATTTAATTATTAAATGTTATTCTTGATGCATGATATCTCAGTGAACGACGTGGAAACCCAAATTCAACTTCTAAGGTTTCATACATATGTTGATTGCATGTGAATTGTTGAAAGCGGTCTTTATTCAGTGAATGTTAATCACACATTAAATCCTTATGCGAGTCATGCGATAAGAGAATGAGGTAAGTGAAACTCTAAGGATAGGGTGTTCAATGAATCAAGTATTGTAATATCAATGTTTCTCTGTATGAGATGTGGTGATGCTTAACACTTCAGTTTGTGGTATATATTATTCTATGATATTTGAAATGAACGGTTTACAAAGCTAAATAAGATATGTTGATGCGATGATTGAATCATGAATTTAAAGAATGAATTGGACATTTAGATACCCTAAACACTTAAGAATCCTCATAGGATGAGGGTTGTGTTGTGGGGAGGAAACAATTTTCAGACTAGAGGTAGTCCAGATCGAGGCAAGATGGAACACACCAGTAGGGTGTGGGGGTCTTCATCAGTAGGGAAGACTCCTTATAGTTGTGTGGTACCCAACACCAATCGGGGATGCCGGTGGTACCTATTTTACATGTTGTAGTGATTAGTGGTCAGTAGGTCCACTGATGCATAATAATATTTAGGAATTTGACTCACTGCCTGAGCACCCAGGTTGAGAGGTGGACTCTGAGATATCCGACCGCTCCCATCAGCCTCCAAGAGACAGACATGTCGAGGCCCACTACAAATTGGGATAGATAAACTTAGGAACCCGAGCATGATTCTAAGTCTTGAACAATGAGATCGTAGCTTTATGTGATTCTTTCACATGTTGTGGTACACATCATGTGAGTTCAGAGCATAATTAGATGAATGAGAGGTTAACCAAGTGTGTGCAATTATTCAATTATTCTTAGTGTATCTCTTAATTATTAGTCCTCTTTATGATTAATCAAGCATGTTCATATATTAATTCACTCATGTAGATATCTAGAGTATCCTACCATATTTATGTTTGTGAATGATTAGTCTCTTTAAAGCTTACTGCTGTTATGATTGATATTAGTTGCTCAATAATATATCTGTAATTATATGTACTTTAAACTATTTCTTTGAAGTACTCATTCACTAAGAGATTAGGCTCACTTATAAATTTAGGGATAACTCATGGACTGAAGATGTCATTGCATTAGAGTAGATCTACCACATGAGTTAATTATGAGATTAGTTAAGTTCAGTCAGTCCCTATCACTCTAGGTCCTTATGTAGAAGTGAGAGAGTTGTAAATGATGATGTGTATCTTTGTTTCCTTAATAAGAGAGAATGTATCTAATTACCATGTCGTATGACATCAAAGTGTCAGAAATAGAACGAATGTTTAAATATGTGTCTTTATTGTTAGAATCAGATTAGTGTATTCAAGTTTTAAATTGCCTTGAATATTTAGATTATGTGATTGAATGTTCATAAACAAGGAGTTTGAAATCAAAGTGAAAAAATAAGGGTGATTGAAATTATCTTCAAATCCTCAAACTTATTCCCTTAATTCATGATTAGTGGTAACTATGGGATGTGGGTGTAATAGTGGATGTGAACGAACCAATTCCTATAGACATGGGTGTAGCAATGCTAGATAGTTGTGGGGTAAATCTTACTAATCCACATTCCTTATTTAGATACATTGTGCTTGATGCTAAGAGACCATTATACTTAGGATGTACTAAGTTTATGAAGATGATCTCTTTGTTGAGATTGTATACTTTGAAGGCTAATAATAGATGGAGCGACAAAAGCTTCACATCTCTATTGTCTTTGTTGAAAGAAATTCTTTCTGAAGCTAATGAGCTTCTCATCTCAACATATGAATTAAATAAAATGTTGTGACCAACTGGAATGGAGTCTAAGAAGATACATGTATGCATTTTTTTAAAATGCTTGATGCACATTTTACTTTCTTTACTACAATTATATATATTTCATATGCTACATGTACATTTTGCATTTTTTATTACTTATTTACATTCTTTGACTATTTTTAATATACATATTTAGGTAGTGTCTGACCCTGAGGATGAGCACTGTGATTATGTGCAATTTACATTCTATACCACAGTTATATAAGTTACATTCTTTATCACTTATATGTGTTTCTTGACAATTTTAGGATCGAATTCTTAAGGATGTGCACCCTACGGATGTGCATCCTAATGATCTTGTAGGGTATGCTGAGGAGAAGTGTGATCGTACACATAAAAGAGGCACCACCTTGATGAACAAGTTAGTAGCTCAAAGGGGTAAAGCATCGAAGTTGGGCCGTTCACTTTGATGAGTAGGAAATTCTATTGGGAAGAATCATAGTACTTTCATGCAATATCTAGGGGTTATTACTCACAACAAAGTGCATATAACAATAGAATCTTGGCATAAAGTTGATACTTACAAGAGAGACTACACTTGGAAGGACATAGTTGTGAGATAATATAATTTTAATTGGTGTTCACAATTCTATTTTTAAAATATGCCATTAGGTGTATGAAATTTGTAGATCATTTTTGGCCTTGATAAAAAAATTACATCATAAAAAGGTGATGCAACACAGTGGGAGGATATTAAGGAATTATAGGATGAATCTGACAAGAGAATACATAATGAGAGACAAGAAGAAGATGTACACCACTAAGCAATGGTCCTATCTTGACCTGAAGCTGTCGAGAGTGTTTGTTGCTTCAAGCAAACTCATGAATTCACGATATTAAGCCACCTCACGTAAATACATTTTTTTGAATTCAATGTATTATAGAATCAACATATGTTTTGCATTAACCATGCTTTACACAATGCTAAAAAAGAAAGATGTGCAAAAAATGTGCATGAACATAACTTGGGTTAGGTGGATACCCAAGGCATCACCAATAGAGACTAGAAGCCTTTTCTTCTGAGAAGCCTACTCCTGGGTCTGGTGAGGCTTTTACTACTCTTGCACCTTTACTTGACCATGAAGAGTGGAAATCTATGAGGAAAAATCAATATGGAGAAATACCTTACCCCACAACCGCCAAGGTGAATGTAAAAACGGTAAAATTCAACCCTCAAAGTGCAAGTTTATTTTTGACCTTGATTATTATTCTATACTGACCAATCACTATTTATGATGAGTAGTGGGATCTCTATGAGAAAAGAAAAGAAGGGAAGTTAATACCTGAGGGCCAAAGGGATGAATTCATGGTTACTCTGGGTACTCCAGAGAATCTTGTCCGTGTTAGGTCTGCTGGGGCTGGTGTCAGTATAAGATCCTTTTTTGGGTCATCAAGGAAGAACAAATATGTCAAGAAAGGAGGAATGTCACAAGAGCACATATGAGAAATGATTGCAAAGAGAATAGATGACACAATGAGACAATTTTGGGCTTCTCAGTCTCAACCTTATAAGATAATAACTATGAACCTCTCTCTTCTTACTAGGTGGACCTCCTACAACAAAGGTGGTTGGGAGAAATCCCATGGACCATCCAATTGGCACAACAAAGGTAAGATTTTGTGTGATATAGTAGTCTTTCAGATGAAATTATAATATATTATGTTTAGGTATATATAACACTATATACAACTTTGTAGGGGTTAAGGGCATGTCATATTATGTTACTAGAACCCATCTTCTATGTCATTTCACTAGTTGACGCTTACCTACCCCTTCTAGGTGACATGATTTGTGGTTCTCCAAAGCCATTGATGCGGTTCACATGTCTATTAGCTTGTCTATAATGCTTGAAAATAGACGCCATTGTCATTTGCCCATCTCAAGAATGAGAAGATAGGTGATGTGGAAGGCAACATAGTTGTGTGGACTAAAGTCAGAGTTATATATTTATATGTTTGCTAAATTTTCATTGCTTTGTATTTGTGATTATTTTCTACTTATTTATATAATTGGAAGTGGATATGAGAATATATGCAGGTCATAATACCTAAGAAACCCCCTACAATTCCTCCTCCACTTACTCCTTTAGATATTAAATCACCTGCTTGGATTGCAAAGGACCTATTCAACTCTCTAGGTCCTAATTGTAGGGGATTGGCACTATGGCTGCACAACTTAGAAGAAGGGTCGATTCTGATTGTCCATATCTAGGAGGACAATGTAGGCCAAGATCACAATACTAGTGTATTCTTGGCAGATATTGTGGATCTATTTACTTATGATTAGTTGGATATGATTGTGACATAACTTTGGATATGATGATATCTTATGACTAAATACCTCATTCTATATATGTAAAAATATATGTGTATTTGTTTTCTTATATATTAATGCATACATGTATGTCCTGCATCTACTGATATAGGTTGTGTGGATAATTTTCACTAACCAAAGTGGCATCTATAGTTCCATCATTGAAAATCCATGTAGATAACGACCCAACATCTTCTAGTGATTACTGCTTTACCATATTTAAATATTTTGGTACCGTGGGAAAAGCGTGATTAAAGCTCCTTTCAATGTTGGGTAAGTTTTGGGCACTTTTCTTATAATTTTTACTAATGGATTACATTTCATTGTGGAATTTGAGTTTTCATTTTTTAGCATCTTTTGACTCATTAAGAAGTATTGAGAGTTGTTGGTAATTGTCCCCAGGATGCTAATTGTGGATTATCTAGACCCTTCATGTGACAAAGGAGGGTGTGCTGAACACAATGAAAGTGACATTACACACGTTCTATATTCCCCAACATATATTAATATTTTCATCATTACATGAATATTTAATAATTTGATAAAATGCAGTACTTAAGTTATAAGGCTATAAAAGCATTTACAAAGGCCGAAGGATAGGTAAATAAAAAAGAAATCATTAAGTTGGATGAATTTTGAGGTATTTTATAACTCCACACATATACATGAAAACTATGCTCACTTTTATTTATTAACATTATACATACCTATAAATATATATTACCCATTAAAAAATAATGATTGGGCACATGAATAATGTGTGATGCGGTATATGGACATGATTATCAGACATGCAACACTAGACATCCATTGTATACGAAAGGTAATGTATATTGTCTTAATCATTATAAGTAAACAATCTCACTTGATAATATATAAAAATCAAATCAAAATCTTGAATTATCTCACTCTTTGCAGTTATTTGATAAGACAAAACCCTATACAAATGAAGAGCTATATGGGATACGAGAAAAGTGGGTACAATAATTGATTAAATAAGTTAGCCTTGAATTTGATTGGATACTATATGAGTTTTCTAAAGCTTTTCATAATCATTTCTTTGTTTATGTGATGGTTATGAATTTTTGCAACTTTAACTTGATACAAGTGAATTGTTGGTGCATATGTGAATGGTGTGTGTATATATGCATGTGTGTGAATGAATGTGAAGAGGAATGAATATAATGAGAATTGAATTTGTATATGTGATGATAATGGAATTTTGTCTGTGTGTTTTATGAATTGTGTATATGCATGAGAATAGAAATAAGTGTTGAAGAGAATGGAATCGAAGAATGGAAATGTATGTGGTGGATGAAATGTGTGTATGTGTTTGTTATTGTAGGTTTTCATGTATGATGGCCTATTGTTAAGATGAATAGAGCATGGAACTTATATATCTAATGAACTATAAGTTCTACATCCTATTGAATAATCAGACAACTTGTTTTTAGACATGTTATAAAAAACACATGTGGCGTCAATTGTTACAAAAAATTGTCACTGTAGATATGCGGTGTTGGTTTTCTTGTAGGGATGACATAACTATTCTAAAATAGTCATGCAACCCAACACGACCTTTCTACCCAGACCACAACACGGTCATGCTACCAAGCCATGGTATATGTCTACCTCATCAATTCTTAAACACTATAGCGCTCTGAGTTGTCGGTTGAGTCGTCAGTGTAAGATCCTTGACCTAGATTAATGTTTGATCTTGATTTATTTTTTAATAATATTCTTAACCATTAATCTAATCATGTGATGTACCTTAAATGTGACAAGTTCATGTTTTCAATTTGGTTCAGTTTGGTTGATGTATGAGCTAGCTATGCTATGTGTATGCTTGTTTTGGACCAGGTTGAAATTTACCCATGTTGAGGGTTTATCTTGCAATTTGTCATATGTTGGATGTGCCTCTTGTGACTTGGAATCATGAGAGAGAGAATGATGCTTAGGGGCACCTTTTTGGACCATGGGTGATGAGGTGGCATCATGAGTGTGGAGCTAGGGTTTGCATGGATGGTGGTGTCGACCATGTCGTGTCCCTTGAGTTTAGCGACCATGTGTTTTGTGTTCTTGAGAATGCTTTGACCAATGCCCTTCTTGTTCTTGACCTTGGTCGACATGTTTTGATGTGTTGCAACCTCTACCTTGGTTGGCTTTGTGTTGTGTTCAATACCTTGGTGTTTTGCTTTGACCGAAGGGTGTAATGGACCTAAGTGGTCGCTACACTACCTTATTTTTGTCACCCTTTATTGCATGCATGTTTAGAGTGCTTGCATTGCCATGGGTTTGAGGGAAAAGTGTCATGAGAGGCTTGTATATATTGACACCTCACATCTTTCATCTCTCTCCCACCTTTGAGTGTATATACCCTTCCTTTCACATGCAACTATCCCCTTTATCTCTCTTCTTTCCTCCTCTTTCTTGTGTTCAGCCTTGAGCTTGGTGGTGGTAGTGGAGGTGCTAATCTTAAAGAAGGTGGCCATTCTCCTCTTGCATGTGGTGATCTTTGAGCTTGTTAAGTAGTTATCTCTCTTTGATCTCATTTTTCTTGGAACCCTACCCTCTCTTTTTCCTATTATCCAGACCATGATTCTCCATGGTGGTTATCTTGAGGAACTTCTCTCCATAGAGGTTGAGATCTATGGGTTTCCATGGGAGTACCTGAGTGAGATGAAGCTTTCCTCTTTCTCCTTTCTTTTTCGGCCTAGGATTCCACCCTCTCTCTTTTGAGCTTCCTTTGACCTTAGTGTGTTCTTATTCTCTTAAGGTGATCTTGCTTGGGTGTGGGGTTAATCCAAGCTTGGTGCTTCCTTCTCTCATGGAAATTGTGACTTTGGAGCTTAGCCTTCACCTCAAGGTAGGTTATATACCTTTCCCATCTACTATTGTTGCACCTATATCATGCTTGCATGTTTATGTTCTATTTCTAAAACATAATCATAATTTTCTAGATGATGCTATCTTATTTTTGGGTTTAAGATTATGAAGTATTCTTTCATAGATTGCTCTTTCTCTTGACCCTAATTCATGTACCCAAAATGTTAGTGATGGTGGAGTTGTTGTCTCTTGCATGCATCTTGTTCGTTCAGTTTTACTTTAAGATAGAAGTTTGATATTTGATTTGCATGAGTGGGACACATGGTTTTTCCTCTCTCATCATGACTCTCCATGTTACCTTTGTGAAACTTGTTTTAGGGTTTTAATGCTCATCTCTTCCCGAGGTTTCATCTTGGTGACACTTGTGTTCTGGATGGTAAGATTTTGATTCAGTCGACATGCTTTGCTTGGTTTCTTAGAAATGTTATGACCATGATGTTGGTGTGATAGGGTTTGGTTTGGTCACCATAATGCTAACTCTAAGCCACTATGGTCTCTACAAAAGTAGTTGTGTTGGTCACTACCTTTGGTTGATGGTTGTGTTGCAGTCACAACAAACCTAACCCTAGTAAGGGTGGTCACTACATCTAGTTTGTTGAGGTCGCAAAACCTATTTCAGTTGGTTTGGATGCTGCACTTGTTTTTATTCTTGGATGGTTGCAACAATGCTCTATGAATGTCTAAGAGTTAACCCTAATTCCTTGCAGTCGTTACAGTATGGTGTAACCATATGGTCGCTACACATAATGATGTGTTGCAGTTACAAGAGATGATGTTGATCATGATGATCACTACACTTTGCTATTTACATGTTTGTGTAACAATGATAATGATGCTTAACCTAATGTGCTGTAAGAAAGTGGAAAGTGATGTACCTGGTGTTTGATGTTGAGTGTTGTGATGGAAACCCTAAACCTAATTTGGACATATGATGTAATTGTTTGTCTTGATTGAAGTGATTAACATGTAATGATGTTTTCTTTCTCCTACTTGTGTAAGCATAATTTTGTAGGTAGAATACACATCACGTCTTATGACTACTATGGTATTTCTTATATGATATGGGGTGATGATTATGAGCCTTTATGTGGCATGTTGAGATAATGATGTTATGTAAGAATTTTGTGATTGGGTCTTATGACCTAGAAGAAGCTCAATGCCTAATGTGAAGTGATATCCTATAGTAATGTGATGAGGGATAATCATCCCAGGATGATGTGATAATGATGATGACCTTGTGTGGAAGTGGGATCATGTGATAATGTGATGAGTGTATACCTCATATGTTTTATATCTTTTGATGTTGCAACATACCCTTATCTTTGTAGAGTTTATTTTTGGTTTTTACGTTGTAACTTGATTCATGCACTAAAAGACACCCAATTGGCAATAATAAATCAAGTGAAGCCCTAATGATGTAGGTTTCCCTGAGCCAGAGATCCATATTCATCATCAGTACTTGCTGGATGGTGAAACGATTAATTCATGTAGGAAACTCAGAGAAAATATTATTGAATATGCACAGGTGCAAGTTGAGGATATATCCTTGCATCCACAATCATAGATTTGGAGGATGAGTGTGGTCATAAACTGACAGGAGAATGGTTAGGGAAATATCTCAAATGATATGTTTTTAAGGATGGTTGCTATCATACCCTGGAAGGAGAACAAATGCGGTCATATATCACTAGTGCCATGCCTATATGCCAAGGCGGACTAGGATGATTTGCAATTTGAATCTATATATCACTACAACGGACTTGGACGAACTGAGGGTGTGGGAGATCATAGGAGTCTGGCTCTCCTAGAACTTGTATAGAATTTATTTTGAATTAGTAGTGGTTAGCTGGAGCATGAGTGGTATACCTCATCTCAACAGGGCATAATAAAAGACATAATACAACTGTGTACTATATTTTCTTAGGGTCAAACACAATTCACATTGGATGACCCCTTGCATTGTTTCTTAAACTATTTAGTTGATGACAGTTATACATGTTCTTTATATCCACTCTAAAAGTATAAGATGATCTACTTATCAATTTATAGTTGCTTAAACTACCTAATCTCTGTTAACAATTTTACTTATATCATTTAGCTAAATCTTCTCATCATATTTATAATATTTCTTTTGTGCTCTATAATCTATATGTGTTAACAATACTTGTTGGAAGAGAGTTATATCTCTCGCTAGGAGGTTGGTCTCACCCCATGGGTTTCCACATCTTTTATGTGGTCGTGCACGATGAGGTAGAGGTCGTGAGGTTGAGGAATATCATCAAGGACAACAATAGCTATTGAAGGTTGGATATGCTGCTAGTGTTTTGTAATAGAGTCCTATGTGTTGTCCCTGTACTCTCAGGTCCTTGGGGGAGGTTTTGTAGACATTGCACATCGATATGAGGTTTTAACAGTATTCTAGGGTTGTATATATGACTATATATATGTATATATATATATTTATATATATATATATATACCATTTAGGGTGGAAGCTAGGATTTTGGTGGTTGGTTAGTAGAAAGTTGGTGCAATGTGATGTTGGAGTATTGGTGGAGTAGGAAGGGCTGATTTGCATTTGGATAAATGATAGAAGTGAGTGATTAGAAGTGGATTAGGGTTTATGATAAAGGTGATTAGATGTGGATTAGGGTTTGTGATTAAAATTTAATAGGCATTTAATTTGTTTATGATAAAGGGGGAATGCTAAAAATAATTAACACTGATTAAATAATAGTAGAAAACTTACTGATTATCGGTGTAGATGATGGTTGTTCTTCGAGAGTGTTGAATGCCAAAGCACGTCAAGATCTTTTGATCTTTCTTTGGACAAAGAAAGGATCTTTGATTATGATTCAAAGAGGGTAGAACATGCACACATAATTGATCTTAACAAAACACAAATGGAAAATTTTATTGGCAACTGGAGGGTTTACACTCAGAAAATATGTGGAAACTAAGAACACATGACTATATAGATGAAATTACAATATAAGTGAAGTTCAGGAGGATTACAAGACTTGGAAATTCTCTAAGGAGAAGAATTTTGAGCTAAGACACTTCCTACTATAATAACTAAGCTCAATAAGCAAGGGGACCTCTTTGGGTGGAAGAGTGTTGTGGCTATCACAACTCTTCTTTGCTTTTTATAGACCTTTCTGATGGTGTGGACAAATGTGCTTCTCTTGCCACTTGTTTGCTTCAGTTTGTGTCTTTGACAAGTGTTTTTGTTACATGAGTGGTGATATTTGTTGTGTCTGCCACTTACATTTTTGTCTTTGTGACTTTTGACAGATATCCTTCATCTTCCTTTTCATATGCCACTTGTTCTTTTTCTGCTTTGAGTCTTGACAACTATCTTTTGTCTTTATGTATAGGGAAGAGCTATCTCGTCTTTTCTTCTTTTGTCACTTCTTCAACAAGGTATTTTTACCCATTATTTTGAATTGAGTAATCTGTAACAATCATCTCCATTTTCAAAGTTACTTTCTCCTGGAGTAATATCCAGGATTGGAATATTTTTTGGATCTAGGATTTCATCAAATATAATTAATTGAGAATTGTCCATGTTAGGGTCTCTTATAAGAGACTTTCCTGATAATTTTATTTTCTTATATGGAGGCCCCCTTTTAGTTTCTTGATCAATAAGATAATTAGAAACTAGGGTAGATATTAACTTTCCCTTTAAAATAGGGTCTATGTTGAATTTGTCCCAACATTTAATCAATACTTGCCTTCCTAGGTAGGGTAGAAAGGCATTAGTCTCTTTTTCCCATTTACATTGCATAATCTATGGGATTCCATAAGCACAAAAACATCTTAGTATGTTGATATTTTCTTGATCTAAACTTTCAAATAATGGAATATAATTATTAAGCTTGTGGGAATATTTCCCGAGTAGCTCCATAATTTTTTCAAAAAATCTAGAAGAACCAATTTGGTAAGTTAGTCCTATAAGACCATTTTATGAACCATGAATGAGTCATTTGACTATTTTGACTACATAAGACATTTTTCCAGTCATCTTGATAGTCCTAGTAATTGTAGTACTGGGGTTGATGTTTGTCTTTAAATCTTCTTGGAATATTAGGATTTCCATCATTGTTCCATTATGAAATGGTGATAATTTTTGAATTTTTAATTGAGAAAAAGATATCATTTTCTTTGTTGATTTGTCTCTAAAATTATGAAATATTTTTACACTACCAGTTTCTATGAGAATTTTCTCATAATAGTAGTGATTCTTTCCAAGCATTGTCGGAATAAAATTATATTTATCGGGAAGGTAATTTTGCAATAAAGTTTTTGTTTCTTTGGATAAGTCTTCATTTTCTAAAGTTATTTCATGTATTGATGTTTTGAATATGAATTTTGATTTGGTTTTTGCTGGGAAATCTACTTCCATTTCATCGTTACCTTCCTTAGTAGAAATACCTGATTCTGAACATACCTTTGGGATACAAACTTTGGATGTTGATGCAGACATATTCTGAGGATTTTGTGAGAAGTCATATAAACTACAATAAATATTTAGAACATCCTTTTGATGTGTCTCTTATGAAATAGTAAGTGCATCAATGAAATTATCTTTATAATCTAATGCATCTTTTATTTTCTTTAAGAACATAAGTTCAAGTTTCTTCCTAAACTCAAACGTTACAAAGTTATTGTTAATTCGAGTATGAAACCCTTTTTCACTAACGAATATAGGGATAATTTTATTAAGAAAGGGTATCCCAATGATAATATCCTCAGTTATATTTTGAGGAAGGATAAAAGTTGTTTTAATATTATTATTGTTGATGCATATGTGTGCTTCAGAAATTTTACGTTTTACTTTGAGTTTATCTTTTGTAGTAGAATTAACATGATGATTAGTTGTTTCGTAATATTTTGTTGGTATAAGGTTTTCTCTTATACAATTAACATCAGCTCCAGAATCAAATAAATCTATCCCTTCTAGGGTGAAGTCATTAATTTTTATAGTCGCTTCACCTTTCCATTTTCTCTTAACAAATTCTTGAAGATTATTAACAAAGGAATCTTCTTTATCTTCCCTTGTTTCATCGACTTGGTTTTTATTTGAGCATTCTCCGAGCATTGTATTAAATATATGTTCATCCTTATAATCATTATACTTTTCATATATATATATATATATATATTGAAGATTTGCAACCTTAACTTTTAGTTCAATGATTTCTATTTTGATTTTGTTTTTTTTTCTTTTCTCAAATCTTCTATAGAAATCTATTTATCATTAGTTTTTTCATGTTCAATTCTTTTCATTACATGATCAAATGAGTAGAACTCATTTTCTTTTGATTCTATTTTTTATCTAATTTTTTGTCTACAATCATATTGAGATATTTTGCAAGTTTAGTGCTTCTTTCTTATTTATTTTGGATGGAATCTATGATTTCAAGTATAAATTTTTGTTTACTAGTTAAGACATGAATTCCATTTGATGATGTTTCATTGATATAGTAATCACACTGACATCCTTCTTCATTTTCTGATCCCGAGGATTCATTTAGATTTGATTTACTAACAAAAGTATCAAGTTCCTCTGGTGTAATACTTTTTTATTCAAGTAACAGTTCATTAACGTTTTTCTTGAAATCTCATTTAAAACATTTGTTTACATAGTGCCCTTTTTCGTTACAATTATAACATGTTATGTTTTTCTTATCATCTGCTTTTCTTATTTGTTTTCTTTTTGTACAATTCTTCTTCGATTTGTTACTATCTTCACTAAACCTTTTGTAGATTTTGTGTCATTTCTTTTCTTTTGGTAAATCCATGTCACATCCAAATTGATAACAAAATTCTCCTAGTTCCTTTTTATCTATTGTTTGTTGTCTTTTTAATTGATTTTTTAATTTATAGTCATTACAAAGAGATAGTCTTGTTTGGTTTATTCTTTGTATTATTTCCCCATAGGATATATGTTCTAGAGGGACAAAGTTATTATATGCTTGTCTAATATGTTCTCTTACCTTTTCAGTGAATAAAACATGTAATCCAGATAAAAACTTTTCTTTCCAAACAACACAATTACAATCTGTGAATTGGAAAACTTTAGAAAGAAAAACATCTCTATACCAACGAAAATCACTCAGACTCTTACATCTTAAGTTCATTAGTTGTTCCCTAAGTTTTTCTAATATAGTGTCATTCTGGCCTATAAAAAGTTGAATTATGTTTACTATTAGAGTATATACTATGTCTGATTGGGGTTGACCATTTTCTAACTTAATTTGAGAACCATGCTCATTTCTTTTTGTAGCTTGAAGTATTTCTTGTCTGTGTATTTCACTAAGATAACCGCCATCCTCTTAACTGACTCATAAATGATGAAGTTATCATTTGGGCAATTGTGGTTTCAAGGCTACCATGAGCTCAACAAGAATTGGCATATATCAACATTTGATGGCAAATTTGTAATATTTGGTATTCTAAAAATCCATCTAAGTTCCATTCTATAAGAGATTGTCCATCAAATTGACATAAGATAAGATCATGAGTTTCTTCAAATTGTAGGTCAATCGATGTTGGTCTAGAGTAATATTTTTTTGTTTTTGAAAATCGAGTAGTTTTACCAAAGCGGACTGTATTTAGTTGTAGATTCTTAAGTATCTCTTCTTCATCTGAATATGATGAGTCTCCATACATTGTATTAACGGTTGCTTTTTGAAGATTTAATTGGTCTAGCCGACTTGTGATTTCATGTGTTAAATCATCAATTTGGTTATCGAACTTAATGGGTGCCTTTTTTCCTAATATAATATTACCAGTTACAGTTTGAGGAACAATTAGTGGCAACTTTTTTGTTTCTACTTTCTTTTGTATATTGGTACTATTCCAATATCAATAAGCATTGTCTCTATCCTTTCAATTTGTTTGCAAAGGGTTTGAAGATTTATATTTGTATAGTTATTTTGTTCAATTATATGAGCTATATGGTGTGTTTTAGTTGGTTCTTGACTATATTCCATTAGTTTTAGTGGACTGGCCTTGATGTCATTTTCTCCAATTTTTTTAGTTTGAAAGGGTGGATGAATTGATTCAACTTCTTCATCTTTTAAAGCATGTTTCTATGTTAAGGATAGTTTTTCTATTACCATAGTACGATCCTCACTTGGGAGAGCAGGTAATATTTCTTTAAGTGTATCAAGATAATTAGATTCATACCAATCAAAGAAATATATATTCTCATTTAACTATTTCATTTGAGAATACCATAGATCTCTCATAGCCAACCTTTTATATTTATCAAAATGTGTAAAAAACCAATTTACTTTTCATTTATTAATATTAGATAAAAAGTCTTTCTTTAATAATTCTTTATTAATTTGAAAGTTGTGATAGTTGTCTTCAAGTAGACATGCGACTTTGAAATCAGATTCAGAGGGTTCATATTCACTGTGTTCATATATTGGGTAGGACATTCCTGTAGGCCTTCTATTCATAGTGTTGGATCGTTCCAGTTTATTGTGTTCTATATGTAATATGAAGAAGAGCCAACTTCTAAGGTGTTTTCCATAGATTGAGATGAAGTAGAATTTCTTCTTTCTGAAGGACATAAACTTATTTCTACATCACCATTAATGTGCTCGATAATGTTTTGTATTTTGGTATTTTCTCTAGGTACAGGTGGATTTGCTTGCGGCATGGTTTAATTTTTTTGGAGCTTGACATGAAGATTTTATCGCACTAACAAACTCACTCGGGGTTGAAATCCCCGAGCTTTTACCAAAACCAAAGTGTAATAATACCACCTTCAAGCGGACGAGTCTTATCACAGTATAGTTAAGGATCGAATCCAAAGGACAACATTTTTAAGAATCCTTGTCAGCCGAATCTAGCTCAAGTAAAACTAATATTTAGAACAATTGGTTGATTTGAGGTTACTTAAACTAATTGCAAGAAAGTAAAAGCTGAATTAAAGTTGGGTTTAGGTTAATGATATGGAATCATTGGGATGGTATCGGGTTTCACCACCGCTACGCACGCAAACACATTCCAATGCAAACAATCCAAATAGAGCTACTGCGGAACCCCCCATATGGGCATTAGGTTCACGTAAGCATCATCTTAGGCATCAGCTATCTCGTCACCATCCGGATCACTTACTTATGGCTCTAAAGATACATAAATCCAACGAAGGTTGTGGGCCCCCTATACAGGCGTTAGGCACATAGAAGCGTCACCGAAGGCTAGATGGCTCGTCCCCTCACAGATCATACACTTACAACCTCGAAGAAATCCCATTCTATTTCTAGTTTGGGAGTCAACCACATAAAATGATAAGCAAGCAGGTGATAGATCTACAAACTAACATCGACGATAAACAAAGATGATACAAAATCCAACTAAGGCTGTGGTCCTCCCTAAGGGATGTTTAGATCACAGAAGCATCATCGTAGGCTAGATGTCTCATCCCCTCATGGATCATACACTTACAACCTCAAGGAATCTTATCAGAAGTTCTCGTAAAAGATTCAAACTTTATAAATCGCCATTCTATCCCACATATAGAAGATTTCGCAATATAGGAAAGAACAAGATGAAAACAAGGAGATAATCAACTACGAACATACCAATTAACAATAAAATGGAAAGTTATATACATTGCCATAGAATGATTAACAAAAGAACATGCTTGCATGGGCAGCGGGGCTAGTCCCCACACCCCAGCGAAAATGTACTACTCGCTCATGATGCGAGAAACAAGAAGAATAAGAAAGAGAGAGAAATATGCCATGAACTCGGTGTAGAAGATAGTCGTAGCTCGGTGAAGAAGATACAAACTTCTATGTCATGTCGGAGCAGATCTGGACGTGAACAGGAGATGCCAAGACAGACCAGACAGTCTCCCTTACTCCCTCTTCCTTCTCTCCTTAGCCTCCTTGGTCGCAGCACGAGCAGTAGGTGGAATGGAACTGGCGTGGACTGGATCTAGATCGGACCTATGTACAGGAAGCCTGTCGGCGTCCCAGAACCCCCCTCCAAATGGGGACCCTGCTGTTCCTATTTATAGGCACATGACTGGCCCTCACGGTCTTGTAGATATTTTTGTTTAAACGGTTTGGTAAAGTTTTGACCAAATAGATTTGAGAATTAGAGGAGCAAACAGCCTTGGATTGTTAAGTCTAAACGGTTTCACAGACTGTTTTCTCTCCTCCAAATGATCTTGTACAAAAAAGGGCAAATGGTCTCCAAGTCAGCAGAATCAAACGGTCTTCACAAATCCCCCCAAACGGTCTTCGCTTCAGATGACTCAAATGGTCTTGTGCTTTGAGCAAACGGTCTGGAACGGTGAGATATCCAAGCGGTCTTGGATGCTTAGGATGAAACGGTCTTCAGCATGTATGTTGATCATATGATCTCACAACCCTAACAGTTTCAGAGATGAGACCATACGGTCTTGCATTCTGTGATCGACCAATCAGTTTTAGTGCTCAAACGGTCTGGAGAGCCCGTCTCCATACGGTCTTCACATTTTCTGCAAATGGTCGTCGCAGTAGGTTCATTCGGTCTTAACGCAGCCAATACGAGACCAAATAGTCTTCATGTTTGCCGATCTAATTAGTTTGCTGTTGAGATCTCAAATAGTCTTATCCTGAGATCAAGTAGCTGATGCTCTGCCGACAGACGAGCTTGAGGGGCAAGGTGGAAGGCGAGGGTGACGTGGCTGAAGGCAGTAGGTGCGAGGGGGGGGGTGCTGCAGCAGCAGGTGAGGTGAAGTCAGAGCTGTTACTGGATGTGGAAGAGCAGATTTTGGCACCAGAGGTGGAGGTCACGATAGTAGGGTTGCGAGAGGTAGGGGACGACGCACCACGACCGTAGTGAGACAACATGATCGTGGTGAGGTTGCTGCCACACGGCTGTGCTGTCTCACACGGGCATGGCGGGTGAAGATTTAAGTTCTGATGGCGGTGCGCCATGGCCGTGGTGTGACAACACGGTCATGGCGGGCGAGGATTTAGGTACTGAGGATGGTCCACAACAGCCGTGGCCTAACTACACGGTCGTGATGAAGACAATAGAACACATCCGTGGTGGTTCAAAATGGCCGTGTCAAGGATTCTGGTTTAGGGTTTTGAATTCATGCACTGCTCGATTCCTCGTGCCTGGTTTAAGCCTCCAATCAGTCTCTGCTGGTCTATCGGTCTTGAGACCATTTGATCTCATGCGGTCTTGAGACCGAATGGGGGTCAAATAGTCTAGAGACTGTCTGAGCTCAACTGGTCTTGAGACCGTGTGGGCTAAGACCGAATGGGTGAAATCACTTCAGTAGATCTATTGGTCAGAACCAAGGGTGAGTGAAGATGGACCCCAGTTGATTGTTCAGCTTTATCAAGACCTGCATCAAATCAAAATAATTTCAGTTAAAATCATGATGATTGGACCAATTTAGTAATTTTGCAAATTTTGATATTGAGTAAATGAAATTGAATGCATTGATTCGAATTTGACCCAATGTGGTGATTGGAATTCCTGATGAATATGCATTCATCAAAATACCCCGAACTTAAATGTTTCTCATCCTCGAGTAACGCAAAATATGAAACAGTCGCCAAATGAATACTTTCAATTCATGTGATTGCTTCATCTTCACATCACAGATATTTTCTTTCTGCTCAATATGACTCAGTATCCCAACCTCGTGAGACCACTAAACACATCTTACCATATATTCGTTCCTGAGTTCGTTTTCCAAAATAACTTCCTCCTCACTTTTTCCAACAACAAGCATGTCAAAGAGTTTTGTAAGAGTCCAGAGACACCCGCAGAAGAACAAGTGTGCATTTGATCTGACACTGGTGTTTTTCAGGATAGGGTAGGCATTCATTGTGCCATTATGTAGAAAATGGAGTGAATGGTGGTATGGAAAGAAGAAATAAATCTCTCCTCTATTTGACTCGAGATTTTGATTATTATGATTTGCAATTTCATTTATTGAATTTTTTTTGTGCGAATCTCTCCTCTATTCGGCCCGAGATTGCATTTCGTTTTGTGTTCACTTTGGCATCTTTTTGTTTGCAAATATCTCCTCTATTCGACTCAAGATTGCATTTTTAGTGGTACACTCCTATTTATTTGCGAGGGGTATGGAAGAAGCAGATATAGAGGGAAGTGGTGTGCCACCCTAAACTTGGGGTTTGGCACTATTTTGGCTATTTTGTTTCTTTTTGATGGATTGAGGGGTACAAAGATGATAGAAGAAGTGTAGAAGAGAGTTTAGATAAGAATGCAACTGGATTTACAATTCAGTGCACCGAGTTGTTCTCTTTGTCAAATTCTGCTCAAATAATGACTTGATGCAGATCCGGTAGGTATTCCATGTTGTTGTTCCACTAGTCAGTTAGGAAGAACGACATTTTTGATCCCTATCAGTTCGACAGACACTTGCCAATTTTGCATAAGTATCATGACGTTAGGAATCATAAGTTTCACAAGATGATTTCAATCAAAATGCTTTGTTTCAAAGAGTGGTCCTTTTGAGGATTTGCTTTGAATAAGGATGATATAATGATTTAAAATGCATAGCGGGTTAGTTAGTGACTTTTAATGATACAATAAGTGTCAAAAATTCATCAAGTATCTATTCAAATTCTTTGAAAGCTTTAAAACTTTAAAATTTTGAAAACGTATTTGAAAATTTTGGTCAAAAATGTGGCGATGAAAATATAAGACTGATTTAGATGGGTGAAGGTGGAAAGTAAGATACGTACCACCCACCCTCCACCCCAAACATAGAAGTTTGCTCGTCCTGAGAAAACTCTAAATCCAAGATGGAGGGGAATTTCATGCTGTTTGGACCACTGGATGTGGTTGCATTCCAGGACAGCGCGCATCCTCCATCTGAAAATCTAGACAAGCAAGATCAATCAGAACTCAAGATAGCATCTCACGATGTGAATTTTATTTGGTGAAAAATTATCTAAAAGGTGAAAAAAAATTAAGGAAAAATTTCTAATTCAAAATTGAAAACTAAATATAGATTTACTTATTGGGTTGCCTCCGTCAAGCGCCTTTATTTTATGTCGATGGCTCGACTTGATATCTTCGACTTCACAGTGGTTCCTTTGGATTGGAGAGATCTATTATTTCTTCAGTGCTCATATCTGTTGTGGTGAAATATCTTTTCAAGTGTTGGCCATTGGCCACAAATTCACCCGTCTTGTCATTCCATAAAGAGAAAGCACAATGTGGGTAGATGTTCTTGACAATATAAGGCCCAGACCAGCGTGAGCGGAGTTTTCCTGGGAATAACTTCAACCTTGAGTTGAATAGCAGAACTTGGTCTCCCACTTGTATGTATTTTCTTTTCAGATGTCCATCGTGCCAAAGTTTTGTGCATTCTTTGTAGATTCGTGCATTCTCATAAGCTGTCATCCTGAGTTCATCCAGCTCTTGGAGTTGCAGAATCCTAGCTTGGCTGACTTCTTTCATATCAAAGTTCAGTTGTTTAATTTCCAACCATGCCTTGTGTTCCAGTTCGACTGGTAGATGGCAAGCCTTCCCATATATTAATAAAAAAGGTGTAGTCCCAATGGGAGTTTTATAAGCAGTTCGATAGGCCCATAAGGCATCGTTGATTTTCACTGACCAATCCTTTCGATTGCGGCCTTCACTTTTTTCCAAAATAGCCTTTAGTTGACGGTTAGAGACCTCTACCTGTCCACTTGTTTGTGGATAGTAAGGCGAGGCTACCTTATGTGTTACACCATATTTTCTCAGTAAAGCTTCAAAGCTTCTTTCAAGGAAGTGAGACCCTCCGTCAGATATCACGGTTTGTGGCACTCCAAAATGGGGGAAAATAATATCTTTGAATATATAGATGATGGGTTTGGAATCACTAGTGAAGGTTGGTATAGCTTCAACCCATTTTGAGACGTAGTCCACCGCTACTAGGATGTATGAAAATCCATGAGAAGATGGGAATGGACCCATGTAGTCCACCCCCCACACATCGAATATCTCTACTTCTTGCCATAGATTCAGCAGCATCTCATCTCTCTTTGTTATATTGCCTGATTTTTGACATTTGTCACATGATAGGACAAAGTCATAGGAATCTTTAGATATGGTTGGCCAGAAGAATCCACATTGCAAAACCTTCAAGGCAGTCTTTTTAGAGCTCATATGTCCTCCCACTGGTCCTGAGTGACATTGTTCCAATATAAGTTGAGCTTCTTCTTCGGCGATATATCATCTATACAGACCATCATCACATAGTTTGAAAAGGTTCAACGCATCCCAATAGTACTGTTTCACATCATGCATAAATTTCTTCAGTGCATTTCCAGTGCATTGAGGGTGAATAACCCCAGCAGTGAGGTAGTTCACAAAATCCGAGTACCATGATATAGCTTCTGAGACCTTCATTAGTTGATCATCTGATAGGGAATCATTGATCGAAATATTTTCCGTATCCAGGGTGTGGATGCAGCTGAGATGGTCTGCTACAACATTCTCTATACCCTTTTTATCTCTGATTTCTAGGTCAAATTCTTGTAAAAGGAGAATCCATATTATTAACCTAGGTTTTGCATCTCTCTTTGCTAGAAGGTAACGAATGTCAGTGCGATCTGTGTAGACAATGACCTTTGAACCAATTAGCTAGGATCTGAACTTGTCAAAGGCATACACGAGTGCTAGAAGTTCTTTCTTGGTAGTTGCATAATTCCTCTGGGTTTCATTGAGAGTTTTTGATGCATAATAGATCACATAGTATTTCTTCTCTATATATTGCCCTAAAACAACGCCCGCCACATAGTCACTGGCATCACACATAATTTCAAAAGGGTGGTCCCAGTCGGAAGCTCTAATGATGGGTGTTGTTGTGAGAGCCTATTTTAGTGTGTTGAAGCTTCTGACACATTCTTCGTCAAAATTGAATTCAACATCTTTTAGTAACAAATTTGTCATTGGCTTGGTTATCTTTGAAAAGTCCTTTATGAATCTTCTGTAAAATCCTGCATGACCTAGGAAAGCACGGACTTCTTTTATATTTGTTGGAATGGCCAGTTTAGAAATCACTTCAATCTTGGCTTTATCTACTTCAATTCCTCTATTGCTGACCCTATGGCCGAGGACAATGCCTTCCTTTACCATAAAATGGCACTTTTCCCAATTCAGCACAAGATGTGCTTCTTCACAATGTTTGAGGACTAGGGAGAGGTGCTTTAGACATGAATCGAATGAATCTCTGTATACAAAAAAATCATCCATGAAAACCTCCATAATTGTTTCAGTAAGACCAGTGAATATGGCAACCTTGCAATGTTGGAAAGTTGTGGGTGCATTACAGAGGCCAAGCGGCATCCTTTTAAATGTGTATGTTCCGAATGGGAAGGTAAAAGTAGTTTTCTCTTGATCATCTGGATGTATGGGTATTTTATAGAATCCAGAGTAACTGTCAAGATAATAGAAATATTCTTGGTGAGCCAACCTTTTTAAGACTTGATCAAGGAAAGGCATTGGAAAATGATCTTTTCAAGTTGCCTTGTTTAATCTTCTATAATCTATGCACATCCTCCACCCCATGACTATTCGATTGGGGATGAGTTCATTGTTTTCATTCCGTATAACAGTTGTTCCACCTTTCTTTGGGACTACATGCACTGGGCTCACCCATGGCGAATCTGAAATTGGGTAGATTATTCCAACTGTGAGCAGTTTGATGACCTCACGATGAACTACTTCCTTCATATTTGGATTCAATTTCTATTGATGCTCAATAGTTGGCCTGTGATCTTCCATCATAGGGATCTTGTGCATACACAACTCTTGACTGACCCCAGTGAGGTCACTCATTTTATAACTGATGGCTTTCTTTCTTTCCCTTAATTCCTTTAGGAGTTTATTTTCTTGTTCAGTTGTTAGATTGGAATTTATAATAATTGGGAAAACTTCAAGATCATCTAAAAACACGTACTTCATTCCTTCGGGTAGGGGCTTCATTTCAAGAGCCTCTGGTTTTTCACATGTTTCTTCTGTAGTTTCCATAGCTTTAAGTTCTTCACTAGTGGCTTCAACATCTTCTTTAGTAGAGTCTAGGGATTCGATATAATACTTTACTTATTCAACAATTGGTTCATCAACTGATGGGTTCATTAGAGAAACTTCTAAAGGATCGTCTGATTCATGATGCTCTTGAGTCAGAAGTGACATTTTCTCAATTCAGTCAATCAAATAGACTTCTTCTTGCATACTTGGTCTTCTCATATTTTCAAAAACTTTAAATTCGAGAGTTTCTTTGCCTAATCTGAGCAGTAAGGTACCAACTTCAACATCAATTAGGGTTCTTGCAGTGGCGAGGAACGGACGACCAAAGATGGGAGGATATCTGGCATCTTCTTTAATGTCCATGATGACAAAATCGCATGGGACATAAGTGTCCTTGCCCACTTTGACTGGGACAGCTTTGATGATTCCCATGGGAAGAGTTACCGAATTATATGCAAGCTATATGGTCATGCCCGTTGGAAGAAATTCAACAAACCCTAGTCTTTTGCACAGGCTAAGTGGCATAATAGAGATGCTTGCGCCGAGATCTGCCAATCCTTTTTTGCATGATGAGTTGCCAATGTGACATGAAATTCCAAAGGATCCCGGGTCTTTTTGTTTCTTGGGCATCTTTTTCAAAATGATATCATATGTAGTTGTCGCCAGTTTTATTGTCTCATACTCTTCAGTTATATACTTCCTTGTGAGAAGTGACTTTAAGTACTTAGTCCAGGCTGGTATCTCAGCTAGGGCATCGAGAAAAGGGATATCAACATGAAGCTTCTTCATAGATTCTTTGAATTTATTGAAACGAGTATCCAGCTTGGTTTGCCTTAGACAAGCTGGGAAAGGTATACGAGGCTTATATATAAGAATATACGGTTTCAGTGTTTTAGTTTCTTCATCAGTAGGTTTCTTAGGATTTCCCTTATCTATCTTATCAACTTGAGTTTCTAGTGTTGTTGAGTCTTGGGCAATTATAGGTTCGTCCTTGTCTATAATAACCACATACATCTATACAGGGGGATCCAAATAGTCTTTTCCTGACCTGGTGGTGACTGCCTTCAACTATTCTAGATGCTTGGGATTATTCTCAGGTTGGCCGGAAAAGACTCCAATAGGTGCTTTATGCTAGCTGTGAGTTGAGCTAGTTGAGATTCAATAGCCTTCTGCTGAGCTTGTTGGTTGGCTATCATAGTTTGCTGAGTTTGCAACATGTTTTCAATGGCTGTTAACTTGTCCTCAGAAGAGACATGTCCTGCTTGCTGTCCTTGCTGTTGATTAAGATTATGTTACTGAGAGTTGTTTTGATAATTATTGTAGTTCCTATTCTGAAAGTTCCCCTTGAAATTTCCTTGATTCCCAAAATTTTTTTGTTGATTATACTGGAATCCTAGGGGGCCTCTTGGTTGATTGTTTAAACCAAATTGATGCGAGTTTACTGCTCCAGAGGGGTTTCCATATTGAAATCCTGGATGATTCCTATTCTGATTCGGATTGTAGTAACTTTGACCAGGGATGTTATTAACAGAATTAAGATTTTCCATTTGACCATTATCTCCTTATCCACATACGTTGCTTAGACCAACATCATAGAGAACATTGCATGATAAAGTGGAATGATCAGTACTTTTACATGCTTCACAGAACAATGAAGCTGACTTGATCTATTCTTGTTGTCGAGTGGCCGAACATCCTCTTCCAATAGCATCAAGAGATGATTCAATATGGTCTTTCTTGGCAACTAAGAGTTTTAGGGTTTCAGCGATATACTTGTACTCGAGATTAGCTTCAGCCATAGCTACTTTCAAGACTCCTTTACCTACAAATCTACCCCAATTGGCTTGATTTTCTACTCCCAGGGTGAAGACTCTCCATGCGCGGTCATAACTTTGACGCTTGAAGTTTCCTCCAGATGAGGAATCTAGGAATCTCTTAATATCATCATCCACACCCCTATAGAGAATCTCAATGAGTTGGTTCTTGGGAATTCCGTGGTGTGGACACTTGTGCAGAAGCTCTTTGTATCTATCCCAAGCTTCAACAAGGGTTTCTCTAGGAACTTGAGTGAAATTTGTTATCCACCCTCTAATTTCATAGGTAAGAGATAAAGGGTAGAACTTTTCTAGAAACACATTTTGGAGTTGTTCGCAGGTGGTCATGGGTATTTCACTTTGTAGCAAATTGTACCAACTTATAGCTCTATCAACAAGGGAATACTTGAAGAGAAGGAGTCGAATGGCATCATCTGTGACTCCATTTTGTTTTGTAATGGCACATAGATCAATAAATCTCAGAAGATATTCTTGGCTATCTTCTCCTTGCTTGCCATAGAAAGGGTTATTATGAAGCAGAGTGATCCAATGCGCTCTTATCTTGAAATTAGTAGCGTTGATAGGAGGAGGTTGTACTGGATGATGAACATTCACAACTTTCGAGATTGACAACTCTCTGAGATCCTTTTGTAGTTCAGCTACTTGCGCTGCTAGGATTTCCTATTGAACCGCAACTCTGGCTTCTTGCATGAGCCTCTCTCTTTGTGCATTGATGGCTTGAGCCACCCTTCGGGCTACCTCTTCTTCTTGATCCATCCTTGCTTGATTTTCTCTGATATGTCGATGAAAGGTTCTGTCTATCTCGGGATCAAAGCTCGCTGTTAGTCCGGGGCTATCTGAACAGTTCATGCACTACGCCTTGGATCGTACCTAAAAATAGAAAGATTTCGAAAGTGAGAACCACAGAGTAGAGTCAAATTCAAGTAGATGATCAATTATTTCAAAAGAAAAAGCAAAATCCTAAATTAGTTTTAAAAGAACTAGACTTGACTAACTGATTCTGTTGTCCCCAAAAAGGCACCAGAATTTGATGTGAAGATTTTATCGCACTAACAAAATCACTCGGGGTTGAAATCCCCCAGCTTTTACCAAAACCAAAGTGCAATAATACCACCCGCAAGCGAACGAGTCTTATTGCAGTATAGTTAAGGATTGAACCCAAAGGACACCATTTTTAAGAATCCTTGTCAATCGAATCTAGATCAAGTAAAACTAATATTTAGAATGATTGGTTGATTTGAGGTTACTTAAACTAATTGCAAGAAAGTAAAATCTGAATTAAAGTTGGGTTTAGGTTAATGATATGGAATCACTAAGATGGTATCGGGTTTCACCACCACTACGCACGAAAACACATTCCAATGCAAACAATCCAGGCAAGATATAACAATCCAAATAGAGCTGTTGCGGAACCCCCCATACGGGCGTTAGGTTCGCGTAAGCATCATCTTAGGCATCAGATGTCTCGTCACCATCCGGATCACTTACTTACGGATCTGAAGAAATAGAAATCCAACTAAGGTTGTGGGCCCCCTATATAGGCGTTAGGCACACAGAAGCATCACCGAAGGCTAGATGGGTCATCCCCTCACGGATCATACACTTATGACCTCGAAGAAATCCCATTCTATTTCTAGTTTGGGAGTCAACCTCATTAAATGATAAGCAAGTAGGTGATAGATCTACAAACTAATATCAACGTTAAACAAAGACGATACAAAATCCAACTTAGGTTGTGGTCCTCCCTGAGGGATGTTTAGATCACAGAAGTGTCACCGTAGGCTAAATGTCTCATCCCCTCATGGATCATACACTTACGACCTCAAAGAATCTTATTAGAAGTTCTTGTCAAAGAGTCGAACTTTGTAAACTGTCATTCTATCCCACATATAGAAGATTTTGCAATATAGGAAAGAACAAGATGAAAGCAAGGAGATAATCAACTATGAACATACCAATTAACAATGAAATGGAAAGTTATATACATTGCAATGGAATGCTTAAAAAAAGAACATGCTTGCATAGGCAGTGGGGCTAGTCCTCGCATCCCAGTGAAAAGGTACTACTCGCTCATGATGCGAGAAACAAGAAGAATAAGAAAGAGAGAGAAATCCACCATGAACTCAGTATAGAAGATAGTCATAGCTCAGTGAAGAAGATACGACCTTCTACGTCGTGTTGGAGCAGATCGGGACGTGAACGGGAGATGCCAAGATAGACCGGACAATCTCCCTTGCTCCGTCTTCCTTCTCTCCTCAGCCTCCTTGGTCGTAGCATGAGTAGTAGGTGGAATGGAACTGGTGTGGACTAGACTGGATCTGGATCGAACCTGTGTACATGTAGCCTGTCAGCGTCCCGGACCCCCCCCCCCAAATGGGGACCCTGCTGGTCCTATTTATAGGCACATGGCTGGCCCTCACGGTCTTGTAGATATTTTTGTTTAAACAGTTTGGTAAAGTTTTAACCAAATGGACTTGAGAATTAGAGGAGCAAGCGGTCTTGGATTGTAAGTCTAAATAGTTTCACAAACTATTTTCTTTCCTCCAAATGATCTGGTATAAAAAAGGGCAAACAGTCTCCAAGTCAGCAGAATCAAACGGTCTTCACATATCCCCCCAAACTGTCTTCACTTCAGATGACTCAAACGGTCTTGTGCTTTGAGAAAACTGTCTGGAATGATGAGATATCCAAACGGTCTTGGATGCTTAGGATCAAATGGTCTTCAACATGCATGTTGATCATACGATCTCACAGCCCTAATGGTTTCGAAGATGAGACCTACGGTCTTGCATTTTGCGGTCGACCAATTAGTTTCAATGCTCAAACGGTCTGGATAGCTCGTCTCCATACGGTCTTCACATTTAGTGAAAATGGTCTTCGCAGCAAGTTCATTCGGTCTTCACGCAGCCAGCAAGAGACCAAACGGTCTTCACGTTGCCTGATCCAATCAATTTGCTGCTGAGATCTCAAATGGTCTTATCCTGAGACCGAGTAGCTGCTGCTCCTCCAGTGGATGAGCTTGAGGGGCAAGGCGGAAGGTGAGGGCGGCATGGCTGAAGGAAGTAGGTGCGGGGGGTGCTGCAGCAGCAGGTGAGGTGAAGTCAGAGCTGCTACTTGATGTGGCAGAGCGGATTGTGGCGCCAAAGGTGGAGGTAACGACAACAGGGTTGCAGGAGGTAGGTGACGACGTGCCACGTCCGTGGTGAGATAACACCGTCGTGGTAAGGTTGCTTCCACACAGCAGTGATACCTCACACAGGTGTGGCGGGTGAAGATTTAAGTTCTGATGGCGGTGCGCCACAGCCGTGGCGTGACAACACGGTCGTGGCGGGTGAGGATTTAGCTGCTGAGGATGGTCAACCACGGTCGTGTCCTGACTACACGGTCATGGTGAAGACAATAGAACACGACCGTGGTGGTTCAAAATGGTCGTGGCAAGGACTCTAGTTCAAGGTTTTGAATTCATGCACTGCTCGATCCCTCGCGGCTGGTTTAAGCCTCCAATCGGTCTCTGCTGGTCTATCGGTCTTGAGACCGTTTGGGCTCATGCGGTCTTGAGACCGAATGGGGTCAAACGGTCTTGAGACTGTCTGAGCTCAACTGTTCTTGAGACCGTGTGGGCTAAGACCGAATGGATGAAATCACTTGGTTAGATCTATTGGTCAGAACCAAGGGTGAGTGAAGGTGGGCCCCAGCTGATTGTTCAACTTTATCTAGACCTGCATCAAATCAACATATTTTCAGTTAATATCATGATGATTGGACCAATTTAGTAATTTTGCAAATTTTGATATTGAGTAAATGAAATTGAATGAATTGAGTTGAATTTGACCCAATGTGGTGATTGAAATTCCTGATGAATATGCATTCATCAGAGCTTACCTTCCTCCCATCGCAAGGCCTTAGGAATAATGGCTTTGTTTTTTATATTAGTTAGAAAAAGAGTTGTAAACCCCTTTTCTAGGCAAATCAAGGATTGAGGAGTTTCTGTGTTCATGGTCTTGAAGCAAACTCTATAACATAGTACAATATTTTCAGAATTTGGATCCATGTCAAATCTTGATGTTTGCACATTGAAGGTTAAGACCGTCAAAAGGCCTGAGTTGGAAAGGGAAACTGAGAAATTAGGAAATGCATTAAAGTAAATAGGTCCGTCATCTAATGTTGATTCTACGAGTCCAAGAAGGGAATCAAAAAATTTTAGATGTCTACAGTCTCTAAGGCACAGGAGTACAAAACAATTTATACCTTTTCTTGTTAAGGATTTGGCAGATACTTGGACTAATCCTAAATGAATGAAGTTGTATCTTGAGTCATTTTTTATCATGTTTATATCTCTTTTAGACAGAAGTTGTATGCATTCTTGTGAAGACATAACTGATATAGTTTTTTCAATAGTTTGATGTAATAGTTGTATATCAATCAAAAAGCACCTTTAAAGTAAATGCCTTTTATGGGAACTTTAGGTATTTCCCAATTTTGAATGGATTGTTCTATATTTTCAAAATTAATTTGTTCACAATTTTTTATTGACATTGTTTGAACTATGAAAGTGTTTGTATGGGAATTGGTAGAAATTCTAGAGAGTATTCTTTCCATTGGTATTTGGGGATGAATTCTAATATAGAAAAGTTGGGATATTGATTTCCTTGGAGATAATAGGGTGCCTATCAATAGCTAAACCTAGCCCTAAAAAACCCTAAATGCCTACCATGGCTAAAGTAGGTGCAATAGGCTACCACTACGACAAGGAGGCCTCAGACCCTAGAACCCCAAGAAGGAAGACCTCGAACTCTCACTCCTTTAGAGAGAAAGAGAAAGAGTATATATATATCTGTGTATATATATATGTATGTATATATATATATATATATACATATATATATATATATATATATATATATATATATATATATATATATATATATATATATATATACACGTTATCCTTGTAATAGGTTGTGGCAAGTTGGCTAGTGAACAGTGATATATATACCTTTATGGTATGGAATGTGATACATGTGGCATAATTTGTGGATTTGAATGTAATATGTTTCCTCTTGTGAATGTATAAGTGATTAGTTTTAATTTACTTGTTTTTATGGTAATCTAGTTATTTAGTGTTCGTTGCACACTTTGTTTTTGAGTAATCTTGCTCATGTGGAAGTGGGTTGTCACATGAATAGGGTTGGTACCAGCGCTTTAGGTTTGCTGAGTCTACAAGGACATAAGACTAGGGTTTGTGTCTGTTCTTGTGTATCCAACATATTTGATTGCAACTTCAACTTATCCAGAAGAAGAAGAAGGGAAAAGATATGTCTAGAGAACTCAAAGAACATGTTGGGAGCAGTGTTTCTGCACCCACAGGTAGTTCCAGGAGGCATGCGAGGGTTGATGGAGTTCCTGAGGCACCTTAGTTTGACCCAACAACTTTGGACAATCCCAGTTTCCAGTCCATGTTTGGACATTTCATAGCCATGATGACACATATGGTGGATAGAATGCCCATACCCCAAGGAAGGGAAGATGTCCCCAATGCAATATTCCAAGGTTCTGGCAAGACCTTTGAGAGGTTAAGGCATGTAGGGGCGATAGAGTATACTGGTATGACAGACCCAACAGTTGTTGACATGTGGTTTACAGAGTTGGAGAAGGCCTTCAAGATCCTCAATATCCTGGAAGAGGATAAGGTGAAGCACATTGTGTACTAGTTGAAAGGTAGTGTTGGATATTCATGGGCCATTTAGGAGGAGAAGAGGCCTGTTGTGGTGATTAGTTGGGAAGAGCTTTGGTGGGAGTTTGTGAGCCATACTTCCCAGAGACCTACCTAGACGTGAAGATCTCCTATTTTGAGAAGTTCTGACATGGATCTATGAGGATAAATGAGTATGAGGCCATTTTCATGGAGTTGTTGAGGTTTTGTCCTCACATGGATGCAATAGATAAGGACAAGATCAAACATTTTGAGAAAGGTTTGAGCTCCGAGTTGACAACTATGGTGTCATCTTTAGAGAATAGGGAGCAGTTTGCCTAGTGTGTGGAGTCTGTGAGGTAGATAGAATGATCAGATATAGAGAAGCGTGAGGCGAATGCCAAGAAGAGACTCACACAATATCAGGGACATTCTTCTGGAGGCTCTTAGAAGGCTAGGTTTCCAACACCTCATTCTCAACAAAGATCAGTTGCTTAGTCACAGTGGTCTCTGAGTAAAGGCAGAGGCCGTAGTTTTCTTTCGGCAGGAGCTCACAGTGCAGCGTCAATCTCAGTGTTAGGATCGTCTAGGCCACAATTTGACATGAGGACTTGTTATAGGTGTGGATAGTAGGGACATCTAAGATCATACTATCAAGTGAAGGACGAAGAGGTGATACAACAACAAAGATGAACTCAACAAGGGTCAACAGTTAAGAAGTAGCGATAGTAGAGGATGCGGTCATATGTCACATGATGGTTTGTCTGGGCAAGCCAACAAAGGACATGGGTGATGATAGGAAATGACTCTATTCTATGATATGAGTCAACCCTCGGGCTATGACATGTCAAATTTATGTCATTCTAATTTTTCATCTTCCTGCTTTATATCTATTTTGGTTGACCCAGATGTGACACACTCTTTTATCACTAGAGAAGTGATAGCTAGTTGTTCCTTACCTGTTAGTCATAGATATGAGAGCCTCTACTTAGAAACCCCTTTGGTTGGTTCTGTCGAGTTGTGGGAAGTGTGTCTATCCTACATTCTTTCTTTCTCAAGATGAAACATTCAAGTGGACCTTATACCACTTGACATGCATGGATCCAATGTGATCCTTGGAATGGATACTTTAGAGAGGTATCAGGTGGTCTTCGACTGTATCTACAAGGTGGCTATGTTATTTGACAGTGATGTTTTGTGGGTCTTCCAAGGAGATAGGAAGATTCTTCCCACATGTCTGGTGTCAGTAATGACAATGGAGAGGCTGATGAGGCAAGGCTGTGAAGCGTTTTTGGCACATGTGATGGATACTAAGGTGAGACGTCCTGGAATTCAGGACATGCTCATTGTTCATGAGTTTGAGGACATGTTTCCTATTGAGTTTCCCAATGTTCCCCCACCTAGATATATTGACTTTGAGATCAATCTGGTTCCTGGTACACAACCAATAGCATAGACACTATGCAGAATGACAACAGTTGAGATGCAAGAGCTGAAGAAGGAGTTACATGACATGTTAGAGAGGGGATTTATCAGACCAAAAACTTCCCCTTGGGGTTATCCCTTGTTGTTTGTGAAGAAGAAAGATGGATCTATGAGGTTGTACATCGATTACCAACAAATGGACAAGGTGACGATCAAGAACAAGTATCCTTTGCCACAGATAGATGATATGTTTGATCAGTTGAGGGGTGTTGCAATCTTTTCAAAGATAGATCAGATGTCAAGATATCATCATTTTTGGATCAAGGCAGATGACATACCCAAGTTAGCTTTTAGGACTCTGTATGGTCACTACAAGTTTGTAGTTATGCCGTTTGGGCTAACCAATGCACCAAAAATATACATGGATCTTATGAATAGGGTGTTCAAGCCTTATCTTACTAGTTCTTGGCAGTGCTCATTGACTACATCCTGATATATTCTAGAGACACCCAAAATCATGATCATCATCTTTATACCAGTGTTGATCTTGTTGAGATAGCACAAGTTGTATGCCAAGTTCAGCAAGTGTGAGTTTTGGTTGAAGGAGGTGTCTTTCATGGCAGACATGATATCTGTTGAGGGTGTTAGTGTAGATCCCAAGAAGGTTCAATCAGTGTTAGAATGTGAGCAATCGAAGATACTGACAGAGGTTTTCTATTTCCTTGGCTTGATAGGCTATTATAGAAGGTTCATCAAGAACTTTAGCGCAGTGGCATTACCCCTAACAAAGTTGATGAGGAAAGGTGTGACATTTGTCTAGGATGACAAGTGTCAGTGTTCTTTCCAAATTTTGAAAGGAGAAGATGACATGTACACCAGTGTTAGTGTTACCTAAGTAAGGGAAAGGTTATATCATATTCTGTGATGCATCAAAGAATGGTTTGGGTTGTACGCTGATGCAAGGCAAGAATGTGATTTCTTTTTCTTCATGACAGCTTAAGAAACACAAGGAGAGATAGCCAACACATGATCTAGATCTTGCTATTATGGTCCATGCCTTTAAGATATGGAGACCACTCTTTATGGTGAGAAGTGCCAAATTTTCACCAACCACAAGAACCTATAGTACATCTTTTCAAAGCAAGAGCTGAACATGTAGTAGAGATGCTGGATGGAGTTGATCAAAGATTATGATTGCACAATTGACTACCATCCAAGGAAGGTGAATATGGTGGAAGATGCTTTGAGCAGAAAGTCTTCTTTGTCATCATCTGTAGTAAAGGCACAACTGTATTCCTTAGTGTGCCATAAGTGAGACATGTTAATGTAATGATCCCACCCCTTAGTAACCCTCAAATAAGAGAGACCAAGAGGCTAGAGCCATTATCCCAAAATAGGATCATATGGTTTTGCAAAATTTTTTTTTAGTAGATTCTACCACAACTAAGCTTAAAATAGGATATTTTTTTTTCTTTTCACATACCCTACAAAATATAGGATTTGAGGGACTTTACCCAGATAAGAAACTATCTATCTACAATCCTTCAGTTCTTTAATAAGATTTATTCATTTAAAGTCATTTCAAAGGAATATCCACTTTCTGATAAACCTAAAATGTCAAAAAACAAAACGACAGTTAGTATAATGAATTATACTTGTATGTGGGGGAACCAAAATCTTGCATCTATTTGTAACAACATATTGCAACCAAATTAATGTTTAACTGATCAAACATTACGTATTAAACATAACTATTCAATCCTTATATATCTAAGCCTCTATACTATCCCTCCAGTGGACATGGATACTACCTCTCTCATATGGTAGATCTCAAATAGCCCCTATGATCCTACCATACAGGTAGACCACAACCTAGGGCTATGTAGTCGTATGGTCCTACCCAAGGGTAGACCAACACATTGATTCATGATAACCTGATGATCCTACCCCAAGGGTATACTATGTACTAGGTCATCCATCTCATCATCATCAACGCTACAGAGGAGGACTAGGATTTGAGCTAGTCATGCACATATATTTATGGTGATAGCCATAGTTACTATATAGTTGCATGAAATAAAAGTCAACCAAGCAGATAATTTCAAGAAACCAGTAAAACCTCAGAAATCACCATGAAACTAAAGCAATTAGCTATAAGCATAACCACATACCTGATTTGAAGTCTCAAATATAAGCAAGATATCCAATCCAATCAAGATGTCCAATCAAGCAAGTCAAGAAACCTATCAAGAAATCTTGATCCTGAAAACATGTATAATGTCTAATCAGCACAATCATATCCCTAACAACTCCTTATTGACTTAAGACACCTTTATAAGGTTTCTAAGTCTCATTAGGATACATTAGGGTTTCTTAGATTAGTTTCTCAACCTTTACCTTTTTAGGTCAACAAACCCTAAAACAAATTCTACATCATAAAACCCTAATTACATAAATTATCCGTATTGAGTATCTTTATTATCAAATTATCTTAGGATCATCATATCTCTATCTTATACATGTATTTTTAAAATAAAACCATTAAGTGTCATAATCGCCTAAATTAGGTTTCTAATCTCATTAATGCACCCCATATACATGAAATCCTATATTAACCCAATTATACACCAAGATCATCCTTTTATATCTAATTCTTCTTTTTATTAACAACAAGTTAATATCAACTTAAATCATTAAGATAATTTCACTAAATCTCACCAATCTCACAATTAGGGTTTCTTATTAATTTATGCATTAAAGGTGACAACTTTATATAATTTTTGCATTGTGAATAGATTCAGGCCTCAATTATATTTTTATTGAGTTCCTTGTATTTTTATGATCAATATTCATATATAATTCATCTTAATCCGACTTACCAACCATTAGTTATGATTTTCACAAGATAAAACATGATAGGTCAATCAGAGATTGACACATCATTAAAAGAGAAGAAAAATTGTTGGCCACGCTGGCTCAGCCCGACCAATGGCCTGTGGCCACCTCATTCGGTCGCTCCAAATGGGCAACACACAAAACGTACCCAAATAATGGAAAAGTCCATACCTTTATGTGTTGGATTTAGGGGCAACGCGGTAAATTCCATGGGCATCATCTTCAACCCATCACCCCACTATTCTTCATGAACAAGCGTCAGGGCCAGTCAACTGGTGGGTTGACTTTGTGAATCTCACCTCCTCAGCAGCGAGTGAAGGTTACCATCCCTCTGTCATGACCCACTGAATCCAATGGTGGTCTCAGCTTTGATCGAGCCGGCCGGAGTCACCGAAACAGCTAGGAGGTACCTCGACCAGGAAGACGTAACTCGAAGAGGGTAAAATACATCTTTAGGCATGAAATTGAGTCAGGGGAACATATTGTAGAGTCCACACGAGTCCCAGGGACACATATGTCATTTCAAAGAGAGACTTGTATCCCCTTATATAGATTTAGGTCAGGAGTCGATGCTAGGCATTTTGGGGAAATCCTCCATAGTCCTCCATAGGAGGGGAAATCAGGTATGATCAGGTCCGAAATTGTAACGCCCAGGCCCACTTCCCTAGGCTCTAGTGGAGTTTCAAGAATGATGATTGGCCCCACAGACCACCACTAGCCTTAACTGTGTGCTTTTTCATCACTCACACACAAGCTGGGATCAAGTTCCCGACTGGTCACCCATCCTAGTATTACTCCAAGTTGAGCACGCTTAACTATAGAGTTCTTTAGTGATGGGCTCCCGGAAAAGGAGGTGCACCTTGGTGATATGGGTAGTCCAATCATTCCTTTTAAGATCATATTATCCGAGGCTCAAATCCTGGGATGTTACAATCTCCCCCACTTAGAATCTTGACGTCCTCATCAAGGCTCAACTGTATGGCCTCATAATCTGACCCCGTTTCAGTGCAGACCCACAATGGCCCATGGACACCCAGCTCCTGATCACGGAATATCAGCGCAAGGGTGGCGACATCACCATGGATAGATCTTTCCTACATGCCTGGATCGAGATCATATCTTCCTTTATCCTCAACCTAGCTGTGAGGGGTTCACCAAACCTACCTTTAACTTAAAAGGGTTTTCCCTTTCCTTTATGCATGTGGAGCACCATACTCGAAACTATAGCAACTTAATCCTCATCATGAGTATTAGGTATACCACATCCCCTCTTAGGCCTAAGACCCCTAGGTTCACTTTTAGGTGTCCAAATGCATGCTCTATCTCTTAACCATGAATCAAACTTGCCAAAGGCATAACGTACACTTCCTGTCATCCTTCAACTCGAACAACCCTTTAAGGTTGAGTCCTCCTCAAGGACAATCAACAAGGTACAAGGCCTCAAAACCTGTTACTATACGTCTCCATGGTTTATGGAACTCTTCTTCTCATTTATACCATAGGTACCAAGGTATAAACAGTCTCATCCTCTTGCTAGGATTTGGGTGGCCAAAAGTACTCGGTCATCCATCCTCTTATGGCTCATATGGCATCCCAGGTACATCCATCCAACCACCTGGTATAACCCATCATGCCATCTCTCTCTATATCCTTTACTTAGGGTTAGGGTTAACGTCATCCTCGTAGGATGAGCCAGGTCTCTACTGACAATGGAGATCTCTATCTCCAAGACTAACTTATCCTCTCGACAAGAAGGTCTAGCCTCAGGTCTCTTATGAGGACATGACATCTTATGTCATACGACCTAAGCATATTTCTATCATTTAGTTTGCGCTTAATCTATTAAGATTATGTCCATGACATCTTATTTACATGCTTTTCATTAATTTGATGGAGGATTCCTTAAACCTTATTAACCTTACCCATACCTCAAGAGGGTGAGGAAAAGAGAGAAAACCCTAATCCTTTATCTCCTTATCAGAATTTTGTGATGAGGAGGGATGAATAAGATGAGAAGTCCTAAAGGTATCTTATTTCGATTCATACCCTAAGACTTTGGCCAGGCGGTCACACGGGTCCGGGAGTCCTCGTATTCCGACTAGCAGTGCGGAGGAAAATCTTGCCAGCCCCCGGTCGTGATCCCTTTCTAGACACCTCCGTCTTTCGGATATTCCTCTAATAACTCCCTTGGGTCCTATGGAGTTTGTAAAATTTAATAATTATTAATGGTTACATGAGGAACCCAGGCTCTGATACCAAATGTTACGACCCCACCTTCCGATAACCCCCAATTAAGGGAGACCGAGAGGTTGAAGCCGCACCCATAAAATTCCGGATCAAAGGTTCAACATATAACCAATAACAATTATTAAATTCTAACAGACTATACTAAAAATGGTAATAAAATTGTTCTTTATCATACCTTTGAAAAGTTGGAAGTACTAAACTTCTAACCACAGATGAACTACTCTAACTAGTTCCTCCTTGTTCTTTAATTCTTGAATTCACAATGTGTCACCTTACTGTTTTGTGCTTTGGATTATGTACCTAAATCGCCGACAAACAAAACAACGGTCAGTCGGTATGTGGGGGAAACAATAATCAAACATTTATGCTAACAATGTAATCAAGCAATTAGTCTTTTTAACAATCAAGATTACATTTTAATATAACATCTGCGATCCACAAGTTCCATAACCTCTGAGTTGTCCCTGCAGTGGACCTGTATACCATACTACAACCCCTCATGATCCACCGAATCGGTAAACTAGTTTCTAGAGTTGAGTCACATGGTAAACCGAAGAGTCTCATGAACCACACAAGGCAATCCAGTTTCTAACTCTCGGTATGGTGAAGAGTCTCATGAACCGCACAAGGCAATCCAGTTTCTAACTCACGGCAATCCCAGACCTTTCTCTAGGTATTACCCCCTTTTCAGCCTTTTTAAAGCAACAGAGGTGAACAAGGATCTAGCCAGTTATATGCATACTTATGATGATAATCATAGTCACTTTATAGTTGCATGAAATAAATAGACATTCAACAGTTATTTCAAGCAACCGATAAATCATTCGGAAATCGCCGGGAAACTAAAGCGATTATTCATAAGCGTAACCACATACCTTTAACTGCACTTTTCAAGATAACAACCCAATCAACAAGAAATGAGGAAGAGAAATCCTGAAATAAAAGTACCAATTCATTTTATTAATAATTATCCAATTTCATCATTCAAATTAGGATTCCAATTCCATAATTAGGGTTTCTTCTAGAAATTAGGGTTTTACTTCTTCTTTCATCATTATCATCCTTGTTTATCACTCTTCGTAAAAATCCTAATTTCTCATTTAATTCCCTTTATTAGACAACTAATTTCCTTATTTCATAAAAATATGGTTTTTATCTCTCTTTATCCCAAATTAGGGTTCTCTTGCAAATTAACCTTCTTTTAATCATTATAATTCCAAGTTAAGCATTTTTGCATTCAAATAGCAAATTAAACTACCATTAACATTATCAGAGTCAATCTTAACAATTTGACTTGTTGAATTACCAAATTACCCTCTCAACATGCAATTAGGGTTTCTCATCAAATTTTAATAAACTTTATTAGCCAAATAAAGTACTTTTGCTAAAATAAGTGGAATTAGGTTCTGGAATTATTTTTATCGTGTTCCTTGCATTTTTATATGCAACTTTCATATATAAAGTTTTCTCATATGAGTTTCTTATCAGTTTCTATTAATTTAGCAAGATAAATCATTTTTTCTAAATATTCGTTAGAGATAGGAATTACCCAAAATTTCCTGATCGTTGGATTGATGCGCCCGTGGTCCCCTTCAAGATCCGACGCTCCTCGCCGTGTGTCCCCTTTCACTTACGCGCCTAGTGCTCAGATCGTCCGATCACGATCCAAGGGTTCGGCCAAAAACTGACCTAACCGCTGGATCCTAATCGCACGGTGGCAGACCGCACAACTTCGCCCTCTCCTCAGGTTTGTTAGATCGCGACGGAGATCACCGTGATCCCTGATCCGACGGTGATCGGGTCACCTTCTACCTCAGCCTAGCAGCTCGCGCGGTAATCCTTAGGGTTGACTCGAAGCCTCCGTCGCCCTCGGCTCAAACCAATCGATCAGGGAGCTCCGCCTCCCCTCGACGAAGCTGGTGACGGGTCCAATTTCCTCCCTGAACCCCTCCAAGCTCGCCCCCTACCCGCCGGACTCCGGCGAGGGTCGCCGAGCTATCGGGCTGTAGATCAGGAAGCAAGTTTCCAATTGAGCGCACCAAAGAGCTCCTTGTACAAAACCGCAGAGGTTGGACTAGCAAAAGGCTATGCTCATGCTCTCCAAAGCCCTCCTATATATATATAGGTTTGGCCACGCTCCAACTGGATTGGGAACTTTCCCAATCAGAGGCAAAACCTACTCAAACCAGGATTGAAAACCTTCGTCTTACTCTCCCGAATTCAACGGGATGATTTCCGTAAGCATTTGAACCTTAGATTCTCGAGAAAATCAGGTTGGAAAAATCAACCTGCAACTCACAGAGTCCTAGTCCCACTGGGACCTGGACGATGAGCAGTGCCCGTTGGATTTCAATCCAACGGCTCTCATCACAGGCGCTAGATCAAAAGGAAAGTATTTTCCTAAAATTTCGAATTAAATTCTTATTCCAATGGGATTTTGGAAAAATCACATCTCTCAATTGGATTGGTATTTCTTTCCCAAATTTTGAGGGAAGCTCGAATTCATCATTATCCTTCATCCCTCCAAATTTGGTGAAATAACAAAACTATTTCGATTCCTTTTCTTGTATTACAAGTTATCATTATATTAATCACTTTTTCCCTCTTTTCCTTAATCCCATTATTATTATTTCATGGTTTTGAGTTCCTTGAACTCCAAGATATCCATAATCTCAAATTCTTATCTTTAGGGAAATATTCCACATCCGTTTTCTTATTTTATGGAATTCTTTATGTATTCTTTGATTATATCAATTTGGGCTTCAAATAAAACAAAGCCCATTAAGAAACATGCTACCAGTCATCCATGGAATCCATTTCAATCCACATCACATCAATCATGCAAAATCATTTATCTTTAAATGATATTTACAAAACTCATTATATAATTTAGAAAATTGAGGTTATAACATCCTCCCCTCCTTATAGGAATTTTGTCCTCAAAATTCAACAATCAAACAAACAATTCAGGATAAGACTTTTCCATGTCCATCATTGGCCCCTATGTGGCTTTATCGTACTCATGGCGCATCCAAAGAACCTTTATCATCACATATTCTTTTCCTTGAGTCCTTTCATCCTGGCGTCTATAAACTACATAGGTGACTCAGGCCATTTCAGCCTCCCTTGGGCTCACTCGGTTCATTGCTCAGCACATGGTCGGGGTACCTCACATAGTGCTCTAAATTGGACACCTGAAAAACATCACACATTACTCTATCCTGAGGGGTAGGGTCAAAACCTAACCATATCCACCCATCCATCTCTAATGGACCCATGTATCGGGGACTCAGCTTTCTCAGCTATAACTCAGAGGGGTCGGATTCTCACATTATATTCTCCCACAGTGCATTGCATGTTAGTCAACTTTGCATCTGCTCATGACTCTCATCGTCTCTAGGCTCCTTTCAGCCATTTCACGATTAAAGTGACTATTATCTTCATGCATTGTGGTCCTTTCATAATCATCATGTGGTCCTTTCACCAACATCACCTTACTGAAGTGGTGACCGACACAACCTCCCTTAAGAGCTCTTTAGAAACCCGATACTGGATATGGTGGTCATTGTCACATCGTACATAGGACTAGAACTGTCTTTAGATATCACCCTGAACGAGCACACATGCCCTCATCAGACCCTTTTAGTCTGGATCATACTAACCATAGTTAGGGGTAATAAACTGTACTAACATTGAGTTCTTCATGTCCCTACTTCCACCCTTTTGGAAGGGAACTTCTAGGTCAAACTCAAGAACCTTTGAACTCACATCATGGTGTAGTTGAATCATCTTTCTCATGGGTAGTTCAACCAGATCTATCCTAAGACAGAACTCTTTCTTTCTTATGTCATCTAGGTAAGGTGAACTACCATAACCCATATTGCATCTCGACCCTCCTTGGCCAAGGGGAGACTTATCACAACATCCATAGTGGTGAACTCCCTTTCTTTCTCGGGGACTCTTTATGCTCTATATCGATACACTGGGTTACTGGGGTTTGTCCTTTACCTCCTGACTTGCATGGCCATAAACCATATGCAACTTTATCTTAAGCATCCAAGTGCTATTGCTATTTATCATGACGTATAGTGATCTTCAATCATGATTTCCGGTATGTCATGATTCCTCAAGATCGATTCCTCCAAAACCCTAAACCACTCATGTCGGGGTTTCATCACCTTCTTTTCCAAAGAAGTGCATCTGAGGTTCCACCACCATCCTTTTATTGCATCAAGGAGTAGACTGGCTAACCAACCAACCCTTAACTTTTCAACACATCTTACCTTATTTGAGTGTTATCAAAACACCACTCCTTTTCAAACTTAGGGTTAGCCAAACAACCTCTTCTAGCTAAACGAGGTAGCTATAACTCAACCAGAGAGACTTGTATCCCCTTATATAGATTTAGGTCAGGAGTCGATGCTAGGCATTTTGGGGAAATCCTCCATAGTCCTCCATAGGAGGGGAAATTAGGTATGATCAGGTCCGAAATCCTCTCCCAAACTCATTGGGAGAGTTTCCAAAACCATATGCGAACTAGATTGCAAGAGAGTCTGGGACAAATCGAACCTCTCCTATTTCCCAGCCCTACCCGAGGCAGAAGATGACCCAAGTTTTAATCTAGAATTTAATATCAATTTGATCAGTAAAATAAATGTGACATCATTGATTATCCCACTCACTTTAGGAAACCTTCAATAATTCATAACTCTGAAACCATGCCTCCTTTTTATCTAAGTTTGAAGGGAAACTCATTAATGACTTAATCTACTTGATTGACAAGTTTGGGACTCAAATTTGAAACTATGAGAGACTTTTCTTCATATACAAGTTATCTCTTAATAAGGCATATTTTACTCATATTTTCTCTCTCTTACTCTTTTATTCTCTTTACTTGGATTCCTTTTACCATTAGATACCTTTTGGATTCGAAATATCATCCACAATGATCATTCATACAACTTTCTAGAGAATTCCACATATTTTTCCTCATTTTCTTAATTTCTTTTCCTTTTTATGTATTATTTGATTTCATTCAACTTTTTTTTTTCTAATATTGAATTCATTAGGATCCACGAAATCATACATTTAAAGGAAATATTATCAACAAAATCCACTTATTACACATAAATTATACAATTTTCATAATCATACATTTATTGGAGAAATTACATCTCAAACCATATAAATTCAAAAATTGGGGTTGTAACAGTTAATGTCTCTTTGTTAGATGAATGTGAAGTTGGTGGTCTCCTTGTTGAAAAGATTTTTAGCTCAGTTACAGGTGAAGCCTACATTAAGGCAATAGATCAGAGATGCATAATGTGATGATATTGTGATTCAGCAGATTCGAGAAGAGCTTGGCATTGAGAAGCATGATGGCTTCCATGAGTCATTGGATGGGATAGTGTGTTACCACAATAGAGCAATGGTTCCTGATGCTGATAATATGAGGAAGTTGGTTCTTGAAGAGGCTCACTCTTTTATGTATGTCATGCATCCATGTAGTACCAAGATGTACCACAACTTGAAAGATCTATATTGATGGCCTGGAATGAAGCATGACGTGGCTGAGTTTGTGGCCAGATGTCTGGTGTGTCAACAAGTAAAAGATAAGCATCATAAGCCTACAAGAACTTAGCTACCATTTCCCATACCAATGTGGAAGTGGGATCATGTCACTATAGACTTTGTGAATGTTCTTCATAGGACAACCAACGGTCATGACTCCATATGGGTGATAGTTGACATGTTGACTAAGTCAACATACTTTCTTCTTATGAAGACAACATATACACTAGAGAATCTTGCATAGGTGTATGTGGATGAGATAGCATGTCATCATGGTATCCCAACTACCATCATGTCAGATAGAGGTCTACAGTTTACCAGTCACTTTTGGGAGTGTCTACATACATCCACGCGTGCACATTTAAGGTTCAACACAATGTTTCACCCATAGACAGATGGACAGTCTGAGAGGACTATACAAACCTTGGAATGAGAGCCTGGATTCTATAGTCTTTGGGTAGTTGGGATGTACATCTCAGTTTGATAGAGTTTTCTTACAATAATAGCTATCAGAGGAGCACCGACATGGCACCATATGAGACTTTGTATGGGAGATTTTGTAGGTCTCCATTGTGTTGGTATGAGACCAGTGAATATCAACTTTTGATTGTTGAGCTTGTATAACAGGCGACAAAGAAGATTAAGATGATACAACAACAGTTGAAAGTATCCCAGAATAGGTAAAAGTCTTATGCTAATAATCATGAGAGGCCTTTTGTGACGTCCCCAGATTTTCTAAAACTTAATCTAATGTGTAACGTCCAAATTAAAACTCTCACCTCAGGGAGAATCCCAATTTAAACGTCCCACACAAGGCCAAGAAGAAGAAAATCATAGGAAGTCAAAAGGAAACAATCATTAGCACATGTACATGAACAATAATAAAACCATACACACGTGTTCACCATTCAACATATAATTACAACATGAATTGTTACAACATTTGGTATTACATATTGAACAAAAAACTTATACATATACATGTACTACTACTAAACTACATGATCTTAAGACAACAGGTCCACTTGTACAATAGCTCGCCACACAACTCTCAACTATCCTAGATCTTCAAGAGCATAACCACAACCTAAATAAAAGATTACATGCGGTACACATCAGCACAATATTCAAGAATATTGTACTGAGTACGCCTACATGTCTTTTATATACCTCTCATCATATCTTGGCAATAAGATAAAACTAATACTTGGAAGTAACAGAAGAATATAAAAAAGGCATATACTTACACCAAGATATTCATTAACAAAAGAGAACACATATTTGAAGCTTAGTTTCCATCATATATCTCATACATCTGCCCCTAGGGCTTTGATGTTTTTAGGCCATGTCATATAACTCGTACATCTGCCACCAAGGGCTTTGATGTTTCTTCAATGCACTGTACTATCAAAGAGTTTAGTGCTATCATATGATGGATCAGATACTTTATGTTTCATGTGTTCATAGCCATAATTATTGAAAAGCTCAAGCAACATAACATACATGAACAATCATTTCAACCAATATCATATGCCAAGTATTTTACTACAGATATAACACAAGCATATTGTATAATAGGCCAAGTAAGAGGTAATGGCATTCCTTGATCAAGAGATATTCCTAATCATATTCCTCATGTCATCTATAACTTTGGTCATCCCTGATAAAGATAAGATCACATACGATCATCAGGTTCTCATCATCTTTAACCCTATTTATATCCATTTTAGGGTTTACTTAACTTAGTAGGATATTCCCACTTTTACTTGTATTATCTTCATCCTTATGTGGGATTTATGTTACTGATGTTATATTCCAGATTATAGTTCATCAACTGGATATACTCATGTGTCACATTATTATGTGAACGTATTTAACATTATGTCACTTTCATTAACCATATCAGGGTTACATCACATGTATTAAGGATTCTCTTCATATAACACAAATTTCATATATATAACTGATCTCAGATTTATATATTATCTTCCAGTTATAGATATGAGGGTTTTCTATAAATCTCATCATTTATTGAGCATGTACGTATTTATTGCATTTTATTTAGGGTTATTAGCCCTAAATAGCCATATTAATCAAATTATATGCTTTCATGCATCAATATGACCATATCTGACATCATATGCATTTTAAACATGGTTATGGACTTACCGACATTTTCCCATAATTTTATATCATCATTTAGTATTTATCACTCAAGAACTAAACATTACACATATTATATGATATCACTGATATTTAATCATAAAAAGCTTGATATTATCATTCTAATGTGTTCTACTAATTTTTATTAGAAGTTTGGTACCTTATTTGTATTTTTCTGATAATCGAGCTAATTTCTATGAATTATTGAAGATATGGGCATTACAAAATTGTTTACCTTTTTCGGCAAATAGAATGGCGCCACGTGTCCACTCAGGCAGCGACTCCTTCTCATCAACCTGCCTGGTTTAATTTTGAGCCGGCCAGTTCTCTGTTCAAGACCCGATTCGGTTCTGTATAGTTCATGCCTATCTTCTTCTCACGATTCCACTGGACTCAAGCGTCTATACAGCTTCCTCTTCTTTGCGATCTCCCGAAGAGCAGCGATGCACCCACGTGCTTCAGGGATCTCAAGCTGCCGTTTGGCTGAAAAGCCAGACTCTCTCCTCACGTAACACGGTTGCTGCCTGCAGCCTCTCTCTCAAGCACCACCGTGGCTGCTCAAGGAGCACCGATAGCGGCTAGAGCTAGGGCTCCGCAGAGCTCCTATGTAGCTGCCGCTGTGAGCGTCGTCTTTACATTGGAGTGCTGGACCGATCAACGTCTCCTCCTCCATCCTGTAGCCCTATAGGGTGACCTTATCACCCCTTTTGTTAGTCTGCGAGACTTTGTACAGGCTCCGCTGCTAGGGTCGACTCCGGAGAGCCATCATGCATCTTCTCCGTTTTCTGACTCTCAATGGCTCCTACAGTCTCGTATCCTCCAAGAAGTCTCATAGAAGCAGCTTCGCAACTCTAGATCTGCCTCTCGGTGAGGACGCCACTGCCTTCACTCTAGGACTCTGGTGAGGGAGCAGCAAGTGTCGTCTCCTCCTCCTCCTCGTCTACAAGGGCCATGAAACACTTCAAGGTAAATCCATATCGTCGGCCTGTATATGCACCACCATTGGTTGGTCTCCGACGAGAGATCAGCCATGATCTCCTCCGACGAGAAGAAGGGTTTGCTCTCCTCCGAGCATGGAAATCGTAAGCGTCGAAGCTCCATCAACTACCATTGTGTGCGCCCTTCCTTGTGCGCATCACAGATCTGAGCTCTGGCATTGTGTGGCCCAGCTGTTCCGATGAGGACTTGGTCTCCGCCTCGCCATAACTACAACCGCCAACAACTCTTCCGGTGTTTGCCATCACTATCGGCCTGGTAGACTACCACTGGAACCTCCTCTTAACCTTCTCAAACTACGAGGAAAGCTCTAGGCTTCCGTTTCCATGGCTTGCGTGCTCTACAGGTTGCAGAGTTGAGGACTTAGAGGGGGAGGTCGTTCTCCCTCATCTATCGGTTATTCTTTATGTGCGAGGGACCAACATGTTGTATCCATTTCCAAACCATCGGTTAGTTCCACCTTCACCCCACGATCTACGTAGTGGATGGGTGTTAGATTAGCGTGACCTCTCCACCCACGATCCACATTAAGACTCAGGTAGGAGTAGATTTCTAAGCTATCCAATCGTACATCAAAGGGTTTGGAACCTGTTCACTTAAGCTGATTCGTGGCATAGAGCCTGTGCTAGGGATCGACCTATTATCAAGGCAGCGTGACAAAGATATTCGTACCTAAATAAATCCATCTAGAAATATCGATACAATTAATAAACTTCGACCAGGACTTTATTATCATCCAAGCTATATCCCATAAAATCTCAATCCCAAGTTTCCACTACTTGACCGATAAATAACTTAATCCAAAAGGGAATCAACTTAGGGATCTTAAACTTGGTGTCAACACAACTAATCATCCTTATTTTATCAAAGTACTTGGAGTTCTCAAGATAAGTCAACATATGAATTCCAATATGTCATTGGACATTTAAGGATTCCAAAAAATCCAGTCCATCACATCATATACATCTTAAAAGAAATTTTGTCCTCAAAATTAAGCCATTCTTGTACTCCAAGGAAAAACCAAAAGGTCTTCATATACAACTAGGGCACTACTCTAGCTGCAAAATTCCTATAAACATCATGTCCAAAACATATATATACCATCCTAGGAGACTATTAAAGCATCTAGGGTGAACTACCCCTTCAAAAGGGTTTGGAATCTCATGTTCAGCCATGACATATCTCATATGTTAGGGTTGCATTCTCATCTTTACCCATGCATTGGGGTTTCCATATCATATTACCATGTTCTAAAGGAGTTAAAATAAAGTTAACCCACTTTATATCAAGGCACCATCAACATTTTATTTAGCTCATTGTTAGAACATATTCATCATTGACATATGCCTTTTAGGAGGGAGTTCACTATTATTAAACCACTTTATCTATCTCGGTCATATCAAGGTGTTATAATCGATATGTTGTGCTAATTATCAAGCTATATTTTTCATCTTTATTAAGCACTAAGATTAACACCTCATGTAACATGTTTCATTCATATGATCATATTTTGTTGTTCATAATTGATGCCACATTTACTGGTGACTTTATTACAAGATTAACCAACAACATCACATTATCATCATTATTCATGTATATGGTTAACCATTTGAGCATCGATATGTATTAAACCATTTCTAGGTTTCCATTATATCATGTCTATGTATCACATCTTAAGATTAGATCATATACTTACATATTATATCATGGTTGTGCTAAACAGACTTATGTGAGTGGATAGTCAAACATATATCAAAACTTTATCTAGTCCAACTGAGGTTCTTTTGACCCATATCACGAGGGTAGTTCCATGCTCAGTCTCTCTGAGCTCACTCAACTCTATGAGTATCTCATGTGCATATACTTTATCTTCCATCTCTTAGTCTAGGGTTCTCAAATTACCTCATTGGCACTAGAGATAGAATTACAATCTCTAGCCACATTAGCTCAAACCAAAACATGATCTGACATACTCTTCATAGGTCCCTATCCATGAGACACACTATTTACCAACTCTCTTTCATAAACACCTCTAGAGTCCTACATGGGAACCACCAACCCGAGCATGAGGCTTCATAGAAACCAACACAACTACCTCCTCCGGGGTCTTGGGCTCTCTCTCCCTCACCCAGATGGCAGGCACTCATATTCTTATTCACATATGCACATATATAACCAGCCTCTCTCTGTATTTAGGGTGTGGTCCTCCCAAGGACATCTAGGGTTCAACAAGACTATAGGAATCATGCATTAGGCAACTCAACTCATTCACTCAGGAGTATTCTAGTTTAGGACATATCATATCACATATCTCAGAATTCTCATATCTTGGAGTTTAGGTTCTCTAACCTTCTCCCTGTGGGTCTCACTCACTTTGGAGTTAACCCTAAAACTGGTCCTAACACTAAAGGTCTTCCTTTGTAAAAGAGCTTGAGGCTCATGCTGACTCACATCCTATCGTAGCTTATCTTATCTTATCTCATACAAGCCTAGTTTACTTGCATCATCAAAACTTATCTCAAAACCTCAAAACTAAACTTCAGTCCTCAAGACATACATAGATCATCATAAACCATCTTATATCATCTATATAAGACTTACATCACATCATCAAAAAAAATTATTTCATCTATTCCATCTAACATATATATCAAAAAGGCTCTAGAAATCTAATATAGAACTACTCTCTCTTCTAGACTGATGTCATTCACTTTCACTTAGGTTACATGACCACCTCCTACTCGTACATGTGTGGGGACACATTTTTGTAATACATATACATATTAAAATATTATATAGTTTTTCTCTGATAAAACAAACGTCAGAGAAAACTATCGAGGTTTGATCTGTTTGGATTCAAAAACCAAATCCTGAAACGAGTGTCCCACACATAGTAGAGAGTTCCATGTCATGAAAACTAGTGAAAAGGGTGAGAACAAGGGGTAGACTAGTGTAGCTACTCTAGACAATGTGCACAATATGTCTAGGGTTTCTCTTCCCTTGATGCACATTATTTCCAAATAGTGCAACGTCCCATACCACTGCACCACAAGGAAAGAACGACATCTAAGGACTTGCTACTCAACAAGCACTAGTCTAGACCTAGTTCTCAGACATCTAGGTGCTAACCTAGAGGCTAGGTCAGATCTAGTTTCTAAAAGATGACTAATCTAACCCTAAAGATTATTAGGTTCAAGGTTCTTTAGTTTTAAGTTGCATAATGAGCAAATGTCAAGCTTTGCTATTGTTCATGCTCTGATACCACCTGTGACATCCCCGTATTTTCTAAAACTTAATCTAATGTGTAATGTCCAAAATAAAACTCTCACCTCAGTGAGAATCCCAATTTAAACATCCCACACAAGGCTAAGAAGAAGAAAATCAGAGGAAGTCAAAAGGAAACAATCAGTAGCACATGTACATGAACAATAATAAAACCATAAACACGTGTTCACCATTCGACATATAATTACAACATGAATTGTTACAACATTTGGTATTACATATTGAACAACAAACTTATACATATACATGTACTACTACTAAACTACATGATCTTAAGACAACAGGTCCACCTGTACATCAGCTCGCCACACAACTCTCAACTATCCTGGATCTTCAAGAGCATAACCACAACTAAACAAAAGATTACATGCGGTACACGTCAGCACAATATTCAAGAATATTGTACTGAGTACGCCTACATGTATTTTATATACCTCTCATCATATCTTGGCAATAAGATAAAACTAATACTTGCAGTAACATAAGAATATAAAAAAGGCGTATACTTGCACCAATATATTCATTAACAAAAGAGAACACATATTTGAAGCTTAGTTTCCATCATATATCTCGTACATCTGCCCCTAGGGCTTTGATGTTTTTAGGCCATGTCATATAACTCATACATCTGCCACCAAGGTCTTTGATGTTACATTTGCCACCAAGGGCTTTGATGTTTCTTCAATGCACTGTACTACCAAAGAGTTTAGTGATATCATATGATGGATCAGATACTTTATGTTTCATGTGTTCATAGCCATAAGTATGGAAAAGCTCAAGCAACATAACATACATGAACAATCATTTCAACCAATATCATATGCCAAGTATTTTACTATAGATATAACACAAGCATATTGTATAATAGGCCAAGTAAGAGGTAATGGCGTACCTTGATCAAGAGATATTCCTAATCATATTCCTCATGTCATCTATAACTTTGGTCATCCCTGATAAAGATAAGATCACATACGATCATCAGGTTCTCATCATCATTAACCCTATTTATATCCATTTTAGGGTTTACTTAACTTAGTAGGATATTCCCACTTTTACTTATATTATCTTCATTCTTATGTGGGATTTATGTTACTCATGTTATATTCCAGATTATAGTTCATCAACTGGATATACTCATGTGTCACATTATTATGTGAACGTATTTAACATTATGTCACTTTCATTAACCATATTAGGGTTACATCACATGTATTAATGATTCTCTTCATATAACATGAATTTCATATATATAACTGATCTCAGATTTATATATTATCTTCCAATTATATATATGAGGGTTTTTTGTAAATATCATCATTTATTGAGCATGTACGTATTTATTGCATTTTATTTAGGGTTATTAGCCCTAAATAGCCATATTAATCAAATTATATGCTTTCATGCATCAATATGACCATATCTGACATCATATGCATTTTAAACATGGTTATGGACTTACCGACATTTTTCCATAATTTTATATCATCATTTAGTATTTATTACTCAAGAACTAAACATTACACATATTACATGATATCACTGATATTTAATCATAAAAAGCCTGATATTATCATTCTAATGTGTTCTACTAATTTTTCTTAGAAGTTTGGTACCTTATTTGTATTTTTTTGATAATCGAGATAATTTCTATGAATTATTGAAGATATGGGCATTACTAAATCGTTTACCTTTTTCGGCGAACAGAATGGTGCCACGTGTCCACTCAGGCAACAACTCCTTCTCATCAACCTGCCTGGTTTAATTTTGAGCCGGCCAATTCTCTGTTCAAGACCTGATTCAGTTCTATATAGTTCATGACTCTCTTCATCTCACGATTCTACTGGACTCAAGCGTCTATGCAGCTTCCTCTTGTTTGCGATCTCCCGAAGAGTAGTGATGCACCCACGTGCTTCAGGGATCTCAAGCTGCCGCTTGGCTAAAAATCCAGACTCTCTCCTCATGTAACACGATTGTCGCCTACATCCTTTCTCTCAAGCACAGCCGTGGCTGCTCAAGGAGCACCTGTAGCGGCTGGACCTAGGGCTCCGCAGAGCTCTTATGTAACTACCACTGTGAGCGTCGTCTCTACATTGGAGTGCTGGACCAGTCAAGGTCTCCTCCTCCATCCTGCAGCCCTGTAGGGTGACCTTCTCGCCCCTATTGTTAGTTTGCGAGACTTTGTACAGGTGCCGCCGCTAGGGTCGACTCCGGAGAGCCATCATGCATCTTCTCCATGTTTTGACTCTCAGCGGCTCCTACGGTCTCGTATCCTCCAAGAAGTCTCACAGAAGCAGCTTCACAACTCCAGATCTACCTCTCGATGAGGACGCTGCTGCCTTCACTCTAGGACTCTGTTGAGGGAGCAACAAGTGTCGTCTCCTCCTCCTCCTTGTCTACAAGGGCCGTCAAACACTTCAAGGTAAATCCATATCGTCAGCCTGTATATGCGTTGCCACTGGCTGGTCTCCGGCGAGAGATCAACCATGATCTCCTCCGACGAGAAGAAGGGTTTTCTCTCCTTCGAGCATGGAAATCATAAGCGTCGAACCTCCATCAACTACCACTGTGTGCGCCCTTCCTTGTGCGCATCACAGATCTGAGCTTCGACATTGTGTGGCCCAACTGTTCTGATGAGGACTTGGTCTCCCCCTTTCCATAACTACAACCGCCAACATCTCTTCTGGTGTTTGCCATTACTGTCGGCCTGGTAGACTGCCGCTGGAACCTCCTCTTAACCTTCTCAAACTACGGGGAAAGCTATAGGCTTTCGTTTCCATGTCTTGCATGCTCTACAGGTTGCAGAGTTGAGGACTTAGAGGGGGAGGTCGTTCTCCCTCGTCTATCGGTTATTCTTTATGTGCGAGGGACCAACATGTTGTATCCACTTCCAAACCATCAGTTAGTTCCACCTTCACCCCACGATCTGCGTAGTGGATGGGTGTTAGATTAGCGTGACCTATCCACCCACGATCTACATTAAGACTCGGGTAGGAGCATATTTCTAAGCTATCCAATCTTACATCAAAGGGTTTGGAACCTGTTCACTTAAGTTGATTTGTGGCATAGAGCTTGTGCAAGGGATCGACCTATTATCAAGGCAGCGTGACAAAGATATTCGTACCTAAATAACTCCATCTAGAAATATCGATACAATTAATAAACTTCGACCAGGACTTTATTATCATCCAAGCTATATCCCATAAAATCTCAATCCCAAGTTTCCAATACTTGACCAATAAATAACTTAATCCAAAAGGGAATCAACTTAGGGATCTTAAACTTGGTGTCAACACAACTAATCACCCATATTTTATCAAAGTACTTGGAGTTCTCAAGATAAGTCAACATATGAATTCCAATATGTCATTGGACATTTAAGGATTCCAAAAAATCCAGTCCATCACACCTTTGGAGTTCTAGGTGGGAGACAAAGTGTATCTCAAGGTCTCTCCTTAGAAGGGAGTGGTGCTAAGGTTTTAGAAGATGGGTAAGTTGGCCCCCATGTATTTGGGACCTGACCCTATGGTGGCACGTGCTGGGAAGGCATCTTATAACTTGGATTTTCCACCTGAGTTGCACATGTTACATCTGATGTTTCATGTTTCCATGTTGAGGAAGTGTCACCCTGACACAGAGCTAGTGTTGCAACCCGTGGAAGTTGAGCTGGATGAAGATGTGTAGTATGTGGAGGATCATGTGTTGATCTTGGATGGAGGGTGAAGAAGTTGAAGAAGAAGGATATTGTGTTAGTTAAGGTTCTTTGGCATCACCATGGCATGGAAGAAGCCATGTGGGATCTTAAGGATGATATGCGTAAGAAGTATCTATCTCTTTTCACATAGGATTTCAAGGGACAAATCCTTATTAGAGGTTTATTGTTGTAAGACCCTGACCTAGCTCAGTGCTTGATCTTTCTTTCTTTTCTTAACAAGATGCTTAACCCTTAATCTAATCATATGATGCACCTTAATAACATGTGACAGATTCATGTTTTTTTTTGGTCTAGTTTGGTTGATGTTTGAGCTAGCTATGTTATATATATGCTTGTTTTGGGCCAAGCTGCTATTTACCCATATTGAGGGTTTATCTTGTAATTTGTCACATGTTGGGAGTGCTTCTTGTGCCTTGGCATCATGAGATATAGGATGATTCTTAGGGGATCCTTGTTGGCTCTTGGGTGATGAAGTGGCATCATGAGAGTGGAGCTAGGGTTTGCATGGATGGGGTGTCAACCATGTTGTGCTCATTGAGTGTAGTGATCGTGTGCTTTGTGTTCTTGAGAATGCTTTGACTGAAGCCCTTTTTGTTCTTGATCTTGGTTGACATTTTTTGATGTGTTATGACCTCTACCATGGTTGGATTTGTGTTGCGACTGATACCTTAGTGTTTGCTTCGATTGAAGGGTGTAGTGGACCTAAGTGGTTGCTACAATACCTTGTTTTTATCACCCTCTGTTGCATGTATGTTTAGAGTGCTTTCATGGTCATGGATTTTAGGGACAAGTGTAATGAGAGGCTCTTATGTCTTGACACCTCACATCTTTCACATCTCTCCTACCTTTGAGTATATATACCCTTACTTTCACATGCAAGTATCCCCTTTAACTCTCTCTTTCTCTCCTCTTGCGTGTGTTCGACCTTGACCTTGGTGGTGCAAGTAGAGGTACTGATCTTGGAGAAGGTGGTTGTTCTCCTCTTGCATGTGGTGATCTTTGAGCTTGGTAAGTAGTTATCTCTCCTTGATCTCATTTTTTTTGGAATCCTACCCTCACTTTTTGCTCTCATCCATACCATGGTTCTCCATGGTGGCTATCTTAAGGAACTTCTCTCTACAGAGGTTGAGATCCATGGTTTTCTAGGGAGTACCTAAGTGAGATGAATCTTTCCTCTTTCACCTTTCTTTTTTGGCCTAGGGTTCTACCCTCTCTCTTTTGAGCTTCCTTTGACCTTGGTGTTTTCTTCTTCTCTTGAGGTGATCTTTCTTGGGCATGGAGTTGATCTAAGCTTGATGTTTCCTTATCTCTTGGAGCTTGTGCCTTTAGAGCTTGACCTTCACCTCAAGGTGGGTTATATAACTTTACCCTCTGCCATCATTGCACATATATTATTCTTGCATGCTATTGTTCTATTTATAAAACATAATCATAATTTACTAGATGATGCTATCTTGTTTTAAGGTTTAAGATTATTAAGTATTCTTGCATATATTTCTCTTTCTCTTAGCCCTAATTCATATACTTAAAATGATAGTAATGGTGGAGTTGTAGTCTCTTGCATGTATCCTGATTGTTGGTTTTGCCTCTATGTTTTGGTTTAGTGTTACTTGAAGATAGGGGTTTGATCTTTTGTTTGCATGAGTGGAGTGCATGGCTTTTCCTCTTTCATCATGACTCTTCATGTTACCTTTCTGACACTATTTTTAGGGTTTTGATGCTCATCCCTTCCTAAGGTTTCATCTTGGTGATGCTTGTGTTCTGAATGTTAAGCTTTTGATTCAATCGAAATGCTTTCCTTGGTTTCTTGGATTTGTTATGACCATGTTGATGGCATGCTAGAGTTTTGGTTTGGTCACCATAATCCTAACCCTAAGCCACTATGATAGTTACACATTTTGTTGTTTTGGTCGCTACCTTTGGTTGATGGTGTTTTGTAGTCGCAACAACCCTAACCCTAGTAAGGGTGGTCGCTACATCTAGTTTCTTGAGGTCACAACACCTGTTTCAGTTGGTTTGGTCACTACACTTGGTTTTGTTCTTGTATGGTCACAACAGAGGTTGCGACATGGCTAAGTGTATACCCTAATTCCTTGCGGTCACTACACTATGGTGTAACCACATGGTTGCTACACATATTGATGTGTTGCGGTCACAAGAGATGATGTTTGATGCAACCCTATTTTAGGACTACATCTTGTGTCTTTTTGCATCTCAATCACATCTAAACATAGTAGAATGCAAGTTAATTTCCTCAATATGCATATTACTGTCAAATGCACTTATGGACGTTCTCTGCATGTTTTTTAGGTACTTGGACCATGCCTTGGATGGATGAGAGAGAAGGAAGGAGTTCTAGGATTACTCCACCCATAGAGGGGTCCAAAGAATTCCCCGAAGCTCCCTCAACCTACCCCTAGTGGCCAAGGGTCAAGGTTAAGAAAAGCAGTCCATGGATCATGAAGTTTCAAGTTCAAAGTGATGCTCAGAAGTGAATTTTCCGCAACATCAACCGACCTATGATGTGACTTATTGAGATACCGGTGTGCAGACACACAGGTCTCTCAGGTTTACCATCCCTGCTATCTGGGACTCCATCTAGGGGGGTGGGTTTCCCCCAACAAACTAAAAAAAAGTGCTACTGAAGACCCAAGCATAGTCGTGGTGCCAAGGAATGGTTGTGCTTGCCAATGCAAAAGTTATAGAGTTGATCTTCATTTTGTCAAGCTACAACAACACTTCCAGAACTGCCATGCTACCCATCACAGTCATGCTAAGAAGCCCCCTGAAAAACCATGTCAGGTAGTACGGTCGTCCTGCCAATGATCAGAATGGGCATGCTGACGAGAACAACCTCCACTCCACCTCACCCACCACAACCATGCTACCTAGAACGACCGATCTACCTAACCCCAACATGGCCGTGCTTCCAACCTACATTTCACCACTTCCACTCTGACATTTTTCATTTCTTACCAAGGCCATTCTCTCCCACCATGACCGTTCTTCCCACAACGACCCGGCTGCCACCCAAAACCTAGCTTTTTCTACACTAAATTTCCATCAATACCCCTACTTACCCTAGTGCTTCTACCACCACCTATATATACATGTGTGGTGGCCACAACACTATATTAGATACCTTAGCACCCTCCTAGATACTCTAGATAATTCATTGATATCCCCCTTGAATTCAAGACCTCCACCTACCATTTCCACTCCATTTCCACCATAGAAACCTAGTTTTCTAGGTTTTCTACCATAACCCCCTACATTTCCATGCTCCTCACTCATATTGGGGGAGGAAGGTCATTCTACAACATATACGAGGTGAAGGAGAAGATGCTTTCACTAGCTCCATGGCCTTCTATCTCTTTCTTCTTTCCTTTTTGCTCTTTTGCATGATCATGTCTAGCTAAGCCCCTAGTGGTGGGTTGTTTGGGGTTAAAATGTTACTTTGATACCATGTTGGGGGAAAATAACTTGTAATGAACATATTCCCATTCTATGATGATTGTCTCTTACTTCTATCTCATTTCCCATTATCTTGCTTGTGGTTTGTGTTTTTAAACATGGATTGCTTGTTATATGATGCTTGATAACACCTAGATTCTATGGGAAAATGGAATGTATGCAACTATCTTAAGTATTACTCCTAGGTCCAAATAGTGGATCCCTAGATAGCACCCTTTGTTCCACATACAACTCCCTTCTCCTACAAGTAGGTGTGAGATCTAAGTAGCTAGTGTAAGTGTGATTAGTTTAATTTCCTAGAGTTTTCTAAAGGCTAGATAGTACGTAACATGAGGTGAAACACCCTCATCTCTACTCCCATTCCTACCCTTGCCTCTCAATTGACCTAATACCGCTTACCCTAGAAACCTAGACTTGCCAAGTCCTATTAGAATTACACCTACCTCTACTTCCCCAACTAGTAACATAGGGTATATTCCAATAGCACTTGCCTTGTTGTTTGGTTTGACAATCTAGATTAAAGATATAAAACTTTCTTATTGTGTAACCTCCCCCAACTAATATCAAATTATCATTCCCAAACTTCCCACCTACCCATATTATTGCTTAAAATCCACTCTTGTCTTCATAGCTTGTTAATGCTAGTTTCATTAAGTGCCTTTGTTTCTCCTTAGTTAATTGCTAGTTCTTGATAGTTAGGATTTTCTTGAGTAGTTGGTGCTCTTTGGAGCTTGCTTGTGTTAATCCTATTAGCTAGTGATAACCTAGGTTCTTTCTTGTCCTTGTGCTTAACTTGCCTCTTAGTTGTTAATTTGAATTGCTAGTCTAGTGTAGCTAGTTGTAATTCTTTGCTCCTGCATAGTTACTTGTTTAGCCTAGATTCTTAGTCTTAACTTGCTTAGGGTAATTTAGGGTTTTATGTAATCTAGTTTCCTTCTTGTTGTTAATTTCTTGCCATTGAAGCGCAATCAACCCAAACCAACTTTTAAACCCTAAAACCCTACACTCCACTTTAGGAACATATCTCACATTAAGTTAGCTCTGGTGCCCCCCCTCTCCCTAAGGACCAACCCTTCTCTTACCACTTGCCTATACTACAACACGACCCCATGTGCTTGCGGGTGAAGTGTGGATAGTCTAATCTAGTGTGTTAGACTAGGCCCCTTTTACAAATTTGAAATATCCATGTGTGTTTTCCTAAGTTGCATCTAATCAAATCTAATTGGCTAAGTTGTAATCTAAGGCAGTCCAAGATGCACCAATGTTGATCATGATGATCACTACACTTTGCTGTTTACATATATGTGTAACAATGATAATGATGCTTAACCTAATGTGCTCCAAGAAAGTGGGAAGTGATGTACCTGGGGTTTGATGTTGAGTGTTGTGATGGAAACCCTAACCCCAATTTGAACATATGATGTAATTGTTTATCTTACTTGAAGTGATTAGCATGTAATGATTTTTTCTCTCTCCTACTTGTGTAACCCTAATGTTTTAGGTCGAATACACTTCATATCTTCTGACTGCTATGGTATCTCTTATATGAT